>JAECUM010012399.1:0-30000 GCA_016617855.1 Megalonaias nervosa | reverse complement strand
ACGTTTTTGCACAGTTCCTCGTGCATTCATGTTAAACTACTTTAAAATCGCATTAGATTGTTATTATTGTACTCCTTTGCCATCAATTGATGCAATTACTGTCAAGAATACTACCAAAAATACAAATACTTAATTAATGCTAATCTATGTATACCTCCACTTGAATGTATCAGGTTTTCTATATCCTACGTTAATCAGTAGAAACATTAATAAAATGACGATATATGTAAATTTAGATTGATGTACCAAATGAAACATGGCGACATATTTATTAATATTCTTCTTCTACTACCCCATCTATCTCTCACGTTTCTCTCCATGATTACCTAAACCGTATGTCTGCATGTTTAAAATAACCTTTCATAATCTCTATATAGCGTAGAAGTTGCCGGAAAAGTTTTCCCTTAATCTATAATGAGCAGTACACTCATAGCTCTTGATACTTCCAGGATGGACACACTATAATTGTTATATACATATTTTCTCACTTTTCTTCCATTAGAAATTAAAACAAAAACGATTTGCCTTAACCTGTGTATTTGATCACTAGTTGTCCTTATGCTGAATAATTCTTCTTTTCCCATGAAATGGCAGTCAATCAACACATCTTTACACGAATTGACTGTCGCCTCCAACTGTAATGACATCACACGTAGTAGTGAACTGATTTAAATGTAAAGAAGGTAATAACGTTGGTAGCTTTAGACAAATTCTTCTTTAATATTATACGTACATTTCGGAAATTTGGTGGGAGTAAATATTATTGGAGAAGAATGCACATTTCATTTACATATATTGTTCTTCAAAAAGCTGGAACTACTGTTGAAGATTTTATTCACAGTTCACCTTTAACCTCCAACTTTCTCCTTTGTTACGAGAGCAGTCCCTCATACTTCGACCTCCTACCAGAGCGGTCTGTCAATATTGGCTTCGACCTCCTACCAGAGCCGTCCGTCAATATTGGCTTCGATCGCTTAGTTCGTTTCAGCATTATACGAGACACTCGCTACGTGCAAGGTCTGATAGAGTGCTGAAGTGATTTCCTTCGCAAAAGGATCAATAGATAATAACTTCAGTCATTATAACATGTTTAAGGATACTATACAGAGTTCGTTTGAAAAGTCAGTATCTCATATTACTAAGGTACATAATCATGAAAACTTATATTGATACTATTACTCATATACATCCATTTGTATTGTTCTCACTGTTCTCTTACTACTTTCGATATCTCAGTCGAGGTCATTGTTCAGTCGAAATTGAAATGGCATTTATACGAAGTAAATATAAGACTTGTTTGCATTCACCGAAACAGTTTATTAATCGATGTCGGCAAATGGCAGTAAGTATATCAGCGTTTGCAGATAGTCAGCTGGTTTCAAGTGGAGTTACAAATTATGGTGCACAGCATTAATGAGCAGGGATCTGTTCTATTTGGTGTTTGCCCTTTCTTTTTAGAAAACAAATCAAAACGTGAATACCTTCTAATCAATTCACCCAATGTGTTTTAACACAATTAATTATTTTCTTAAACTAAGGGGGTTTTATTTTATAACAACGAACCTTTTCTTTACCTTCATAAACTGCGGTCATTTTTCTGACTAACTACTAAGTCGCAACAGTAAAACAACATTGGATTATTGGAGGAACTGGCTTTGCAGAAATAGTTAATGTACAAAATTCATTCGATTGGCACGATGCAGTATATGAATGTTGAATTCATTTATTAATCATAAAGTCATAGTTTATGATATCAATATAAATATTGGTTACTGAATAGAACATTGTGTGCATACAGAAGTCTACTGCATATTGAAGCATACTGCATATATTTATACAAATCATCTTTGATATCCCTTGGTTTTTACTTTTAGAATGTTTCTCCGGAGAACGTATTTGTCCTATGTCCACAAAATGTGTCCCTGTTCAGTACTTCTGTGATGGTATTCCAGACTGTCCGTCTGCTGAGGACGAGAAAAAATGCGGTAATGTATTGCCCAGACAAATATAGTTTGCAAAATGTTCGTACATGTTTTATTCAAAGATCACAAAACTATCGAAAATATGATACTGAAATTTGTTTTTAAGTGCACAGCATTTTAACGGTTGTGTGCATAAATTGTTCTTATATAATTGCAGGTTCTGCGTCTAATTTTCTACTGTTCTATATTTCTGACAAACATGCAAGACTATCTTTTTATAGAAGAAGTAAATACTCCATGCCCATGAACTGTAGCATGTCAGTTTACAGCATTAATAGGTAGAATCGAGTTCAGTAGACTGAACCAGAGAATCATCTTTTGCAATTTAAAATCTTGCAAACATACGATAATATATTTGGACTACTCGTATTTATTTGAACAAATATGTTCCCAGTATCGTGACCTCTTTTGTTCATTGCTGCTGTCTTACACTTTGATATATAGAAGAACGCAATAGCTGTTTATGAAGCAAACATATCTCCAAGTTTCATGACTGTGGTATGCATTAATATGTACATATTATGACGGTAGGTGATTTAATAAGCACAGTTGTTTTGAAATTTGATGATTATACAACGTAAATGGCCTGACAATGCTGCATTTCAATCATGTAAATAATTCCAGAGAGGTGATACCGATGGCTCGTGATTTTAACGTGAAAGCAACAATAACTGTATAAAGAGACAATGCGCATTTAAATAGGATTAAAAAAAAAATAAGTTTGCAATTAGCTGCAAAATCTAAGAGAATAATAATGTTGATCTAATATTTTTCAGGATAAAAAACATACAGGTAGTTATTCATAATTTACAGTGAAGAATACTTAGAGATAAGGATCACACAAACTGAAATATAATCGTTAAACAGTAATTTAAAAAAAGAATAAATTCTGTATTTGATATAGGTAAATACGCAGATTTGTTTTCACCTAAGATCTTGTAAATATTAAATCATTCAGCAGCGATTACTGAAGACATATATAGAATTTCCGGAGAACAAAAATAGATAAAAACATTTGACTTCGTATATCGCAGGCAAAGCAGAAGAAAATTAAAACGATCGATATAAATATGCAGTTAGAATGATTTATCTATTTTCAAAATAACACTGGCTGAAAAAGTAAAACAGAAAATATTATTATATACACCATGCATTCAGGAATTTCATTATATATATTGATAGTATGATAGTATTATTTGTATTAAATATTTATTAGAAGATTGAAACACTGAATTCCTTTCAAACTTACTTTGACAAAACGACATATGCTCTTCAATGGTCAAAGAAATGAAAACAAATATGAGTACAAGGTAGTATATATTTTCACATACTTTCTAGGCCTACATGTAGAACAACTTTGCAATATGTCTAACGGTTCAAACTAGAGTAAAATATTTAACAAAGAATTCTTTATTGGAGGCATAGCAATTAATTTGTTATCCATGCTACGTGTTCATTAAATTTCTGTTAGGATACCTTGACGGTGTGCCAGAGCGCAAAGGCATTGTATTTACCGGAACATTCTAGATCACGGCACTCTCTTTCAGGACATCGAAAAAAACAAACAAAAAAACATGCTGCTGTACGTTGGTCAGGCAATTGTAACATTTTCCACAAAAGCAATAGTTTGATACGTTATCGCATTGAAGTAAACGTGTATACCTAAACATGATGATGACACATAGAATTATGAGTAGCTACGCAAACGAACATTTAAAGAAACACCAACCAAGGTTCAGGAATTTGCCACTGTATGTGTTTCAAATTATCGTGGCTCCTCATATTAATGTGTTAGCAAGCATTATTACATGCTACAATCCATGGACCTGAAAGTATTTTTAGTTTTTAAAGATACATTTAAAAAGAACGAATATTTCATAAGTATCATCTTATCGTGATAACACACTGACGGTTGCAACAAATATGTATTTCTGGTTGAATCTGACATAGTCTGGATTTTTGTGGTTGACAGGTGATGACTAGATATGTTCTATACAATGCCAATATATCTTATCTATGTTTGAGCAGAAATGTATGCAGGTTGGATAATCAAATGTTTTCTATTTCTGTAATTTAATGTATGGGTTAATACGTTTGTGAGCTTCGTGTTTTTTCGTTAATAATAGTATAATTACATTTCTTTTTCTAACGTTTCAATGTATTTGTAGCCAACTGCAACAGTTCGGAATTTCAATGTGCAAGCCATCAGTGTATCCTAGTCTCGCAGAGATGTGACGGGATTGCGCAGTGTAAAGATGCTTCAGACGAATACCGCTGTGGTAGGTGGCACCATTTTCTCGTATTTACATTATCAGATATAAAGTATTTTGATATTTTTCATAGGAGGTAACGCTGAAAATGATACGTTTTTGTTTATTATGTGCAAATAACGGACTGAATGAAACATGAGTATTAAATTCCGTTATCCGTTACTTCATATATTTGAAATGTAACTTGCTACTTATTGATTGACAGAAATAATATTTGGATCTCACAATTTATATTGCCACGTACGCTATTATAAACTTCAAAGAAATAGTACCAAACATCAGTATTATAAAATATGTCTTTTCTGGAGAAAGTTGTGATCATATAATTGCATTATTTAAACATGTTGTCGGTCAATAATGACACGAAAATAAATCTTAAGATTTAATTTGAAAGCTGAACGAGCAGGATACATCTAGAATATAATTATTTCCTAAACCAATCAATATACGTTTCGACGTGTTTCTCTTGATGTGCAGAGCTAACACTAAATACATAATGCAATATTAATTCTTATGAAATTATGCGAATTTCCCATACTTTGTTTTGATTCAGTATAAATATGTAAACCAATATAGGTAATTTGTACGACACAAAACGGAAAAGTGAATGCTATATGAGGAATTTCGTACGGGCATGTCATGTTTTATCCTTAAGTTGCGTTCTTTACTTATATTATTCAAAGAAACAATTGTTTGCTTAGTGCGTCAAATGATTTTTGCAGTAATCATAGATGACAGAAATGGTTCCATCTCTATATTTCACGCGGGTTCTAATTATCTACCAATCTGTTCCTCAAATATGACAACAGCACTGGCCAACATACTTTGCAATCTGTCTGGCCGAGGGTAGGTACATGCTTACACACATACAAATATGAACACACATCGATAAATATACTTACTAACAGACATACAGATACACACACACAGCCAAACAGATAGATGGATATGTCGGCCTTTGTATGTAAAATATAGATTTGTTATCTCTGTTCGCTACTAGGAAACATTGAGAGTTTGAACATAATAAAATATATAGTGCAGAACAATAAAATTGAGCGATTTCTGGATTTACGAGATTTATTTTCATGCAAGCAAATATGGATCGCTAGGAAAAAAAAGTTAAAAACGATATATTAAAACAAATACAAGGTTAAATACTATGAGAAGTCAAAATTGAAATAATGAAAGCGTATAGTTTAATACATACAGCATTTTCCAAATAATCTCAGTTCTTTGCAATATTTTTAAAATGTGATCGGTCAAAACAAACATTTAAATTGTCAGGAACGTTTATGTTAGAAATTCATATTTCATTTGTAGAACTGCATTACTGTATAACTCAGCACAAAAAGCTGTAAATGGACTGGTATTATCTGCTGATTCTACGGTCTCTGGGACACTCATACCTAGGTACAGAACGTCAATGTAAGTTTTTGTCTACTCAAACAAATTTTTGATAATTTGCCAATGATATAGAAATATGTTGAAGATTTGATCGAACAGTAGATACAAATATGAGAGATTACCATCAGAAGGTTTTGTCCAATGACAACTTTGCATATCGGAGAAATACGCACAGTAAAGAGTTTTGGACTAATCTGTCACCAATCATGATGTGATAATTTTGATTATCTTAAATACATTTGATATGAAATATGACTATATAAGGAATGACCTGAGGCGTTTTTTTCCTCTCATAAAGTCAGGTGGGTATTATGAAGCATTGTATTTACCATTTGTATTCTCTTTCTAAACTACCAATATGGTTAAATCTGTCGGACGAAACATAGCAATATCTCTGGAAGAAACTATTGCTGTCAGTGTAGCGTAAAAACAAATTTAATTAGAATTTAAAATTTATCGACCTTACATTTAGTAGCAGAGTAATTGAAAGCATACAGTGTTATGTCTAGAGTGCTGTGGTCATAACATGGATGTTTCGGTGACAAAAGTGGTTTCATTGTCGTCATAATCGTCGTCATCTTCGTCAGTAATTTCAAGTTCAAAGCCACCTTTAGCGGTGCTTTCATATTGCACATGCAACTGCATGCGTTTATTAAGGACATAACGTATACTCCAATAACACGGCGAACATGTCACGGTGCGGAAACATGTTCGATCCATTTCATCAACTCCGCTGCTCGTTGGGTGAAAGGAAAACTGGGGCAGCGACATCGTGACTGTTAACACACGTGCAACACACTAAAAAAGCTGCATATTGTCATATTTTCCATCTTTGGTGGCACCGATGTCATTTCATTGATAGTTGCATGGGGCGAGAGCGCATCAACTCTTATTGGCGCTAACCTCATGAGTGTTAAAAGCATGACTGCGTAATCGATACAGAAACAAAAGAAAAGCAAACCGGCATGAAACTTAATGCAAATTAATTAGACTGCATTTGACGAAGCTGATGTTTGGGATCTCTGTAAAGACATATGGAGAAAAGTGGACGAACGCCGTCTATCAGGAGCCACAAAACGCCATGCCATTGCGGTTTCCGACTCATATGCGTCTCTTGCCACAGCGTAGGGAAGTCGCTTCGTTGTGGCGCCGGACATACATTTGCTAAATTAACACATGCCACGCTACCAATCCTGTCTTTCAGACCACCTTACCTTTGAAATGACGTTTAATGACTACGGAATAGCTATCATGATTCTTAAATACACACGTGCTTTAAATCAGTGTTTTCGCGCAAACATGATCTGCCATAAATGCATGCAAATGCGGCTATTGTGTGCATCTGAGTGATCTACCATTTCAAAATAGTGACTAAAAAAAAGTGAAAGTACTTTAAACATTGATCTAAATAGGTCAGCGAAAAGCAGAAGGCAATAATCACTCACTTTGAGGACTCGAGACAACGCGCTAACTTCGCACGCGATGCTGAGTATTTCTACGACCCCTTATTAACCAAGATCTCGTTGACAGTCAAGGGCGTCTCATAAAAGGAGAACATACGCGATACTAACAGACAGAAGTTGCCCTGAAGAACATGTCGAGGGTGTCTACCGGATATCGATGTTATTGTTTCTACAAAAGTCGATTTGCCCTAACGGAAGGACACGCGATCAACGGAACAGGAAGGCGCGTAAAATTGTTAGTGAAGGAAGCCTTGTTAAATATGCACTTATACATCATGATCGACGAACAGCTCAACTTGCAAAATGATCAGTTTGTGTCAGCCAACTACTAGCGAACACTAGTTTTGGTGACAACCTACAAAGATACTGTGTCATGGCAGCTGAAATTCCGGCGTCAGTGTTTGAGTCACTGCACAAGAGTATACAGTTGCTGCCTGCAAATTTTCATTAGTATACAATGTGGATTGCCTTCTTTTATCGACGCTGATAATGAACGGGTTTCTAATTAAATTTTTACCAGTAACTCTAGTTTATTAAAACCATATATTTTGTGTCGTTAGTTATTGGTAGTATTTATATCACCGCAATGGATAGCCATTCAAGCACTTTATATGAGGGAAGCAATAATTGCATTTGATAATGAATTATGTAATACACGTAATGTGCTTAACTCTAAAGCTACCTTGCAACGTGACAGTTCTGTTCATGTAAATAGTAATCCCACTTTTTATGCTTAGGGGAAAACGAAATATGCTGAAAATTGACTATGACCTGTTTGTTTGCTCATTGCGCCTTAGCATTCACTTGCTCAAAATATATCTTCTTTTAGCTATATGAGAAGTGGCCTTTGAAGAACAAGCCTGACATGACTAGGTGATGGAATAATTGCAAATTGCAAAGGATGAGTTAAATCGCAAAGCTTGCATTACATACAGTTTAAGCAAGCGAGAGGCTGCTCACCAAGAATCATGCCTAAAATACCTTGTAAGAAGGCAGCAAAGCTCTGCGGAACTAATACTTTGTAACCGGCCGATACGAAAACAATTAAAATATCAACATAATGGCGATCAGCTAATGTTTCTGATTTGTTCACGTCCTCGCCAGAGCAGTACACATATCCTCGCGAGACTCGCTGTCATGTGGTCTATAAACATTTATAGCCGACACGCGCATACATTTTAGCGTTGTCGAGGACAAAAAGGGCAGTGGGGTGCGGAGCTTGCCGAACGGTTATAACGCTAGTTGCCCGTTATTGTATAAATAGTCGACAAAACGACTGCGATAACTGTATACTAAGCTAGTGACAACACTACGCGAAGTTTCTAGAAGGGCGTAGAGGATCAAATAGCTCAAAAGAGCTGCTAATGTCTCACAAGTTGTAGCCAGAGCGTAGCTCCGAAAGAAGGCCATGTGGCAGATTTACCGGCAGACAACGAGGAAATATCACGGGCGGTGGTTTCATGTTTCAGTCCATAGCGAGGTACAACAGTCCAGTCTATCGGAACTAAAATGTTGAGCAATACGCGCGCTAGTATGCACTGACACAAGTTTATACTATGCATTTTTGAGTCTGACAAATGCCGTGACGGACGTACTATTACATTTCACTGTGAAACTTGTCAACGTTCTTTTAGTTGTAGATGCTAAAGGGTGTGTTCTCTTAGGTGTAGTCACTGATGCCATATTGTACGGCGTCCTTCTTCATGTCGCTGTAATCGGATGGAGTAACGATTTTCAGCAGCCTGCTGATTCGTGCACAACAGCTACTCCTTCTCATCGTAGTGAATATTGAGGTGACGGCATCCAGTCGAGACGGTTCAGTTGGTTTCCATGACCTGATGCTCATCTTAGGTCCGCAAGTTACGAATAGCGAATGACACTTTTTTTCTCCAGGTAGATAAGCATATGTATTTAAGTGTTTTATGGGGCGCCGTTGTGCTTGAAAGTAATATGTCAGTAGTAGTGAACACTTTCCTCTTCCAGCGCTCATCGACAGATGTGACAGTCTATTGCTACTGTCATCCCTGTCCATTATCATCTTTGATGGGGTAAGAAAATACCTCGAGGATCTCTTCTACCTCCGTCCCCGGGTGTCCCTACCCTGCAGAACAGCGGCTCATTGCTGATGACTTATATGTAGAAAAGGCTCCATTCGACCTGGCCAGCTATTTATTTTCTGTGTCTTCCTTTTATTGTGATTGCCGACAGGGGCTAAAACTGCACGTTAAATGCATCGAAATCTGTATTGATGATATATGGGAAACGCATCTGATGGTGATGGTGGTTCTGTAATGGTAGGATGATATTGCCTGACTCACAAAAAAAACACGTTGTTGGCTTTTTGCTCGTACCTAGGAAGTCATTGTGTCAGCACCCAGTAGGTCCTCTAGTCTCTATGGATAGAGGCATTGACGGCATATGCACTTCTTTATATTGCTTTTTCTGTGATGAAATATCATTCTGTTTAGGTCTCTAATCCAGACGTATTAGCTCTTATTGTCATCGAACAGAAGCAAACGGCCAACGTCGTGTGCTTAACTTTCCTGCTGAGGAGTTGTAGCTACTTCATATTTCCCAGGCCAAACATGTATACCACGAGGTTCGGGTTGCGACGTTTGAACATCATCTTGACTGGAAAGATAACACACTTGAAATTTAGCATTTAACGTGTTGTGACAATTGTCACAGAAGTAAATGTCAATGTCTGCTGAGCATATAGCCAACAGAACAGCCCACTCGTAAGAGCGGTTGTATGTGGTTTCACATTGACACCAGATCACGGCAGAATATATATTTTATCGTTGAAATGTAGCTCGTCCTCGAAACGGAAGATACTGCGACACACCTAGATAGACACTTTTGTCATTTCAGCCCCTTCATTACTAGCTTAAACGACATGTTAGCCATTTCTATTATTCACAATTAATCGTTGCCTCGCATGACACTGGCTAAATTCTTCCCCATCAAATCGTATTCCTGTGAAACATGCAGTATTCATTCATGCACGAAGCCACCCCCCCCACCCCCCACCCCCCAAAAAAACCGTCTGTTATTCAGAGGCCACTGGATATTATCATGCCCATACATTGTAGTGTCGGGAGCAACTCCGATATATCACATTATTATTTCGAATGGAAATAATTGGCCTGCTGACCGGTTCTTATATTAGGGTCCCCAGTGTGAGCCGGCTTTTGTAGATTTACGGTCGGGTGGGCATCCGATTATATGTGATTAGCTGATGCAAGACAACACTTTAAAGGCTCATTGGGTTGGAGCTTACTTTGGGCTTTACTACTACCGACCATACAAAAATGTACATGTATTCATGTTAACAAGCACTTAAATTCATCAAAATTCATCTCGTTTAGCAAACGAAACCCAGAGTTATCAGTTCATAAACTAATATAAGAAAGGACCTATTTATGTATTCATGCACCACTTTTGTGTGTGTTTACAATAATTGTAAACAATTGTTAACTTATAATTATGTTATTTCTTTCTTAAGATTTATTATTATAATAACTATTTGTAATAAAATAAATTTTGCACGCTGCATGAACTACAAAAGCGATGGAAAGGCCATAAATGCGTGGGATGTAGTGGATTGTAACATTTTGTGACTTTAGGAATACTATCAGTTAGGAAGTACAGCTTATAAATAAAACACCAGTAGATTACGATCTTTTAGTTATAACCTAGATTTATCTAACACCGGATAATAAATTTCATAGATGTATAAATTAATATTCCTTGGACAAATCTTAACCTAGGAAATATATTATTAGGTGAGAATCGTAAGTCTCGAAGTGAGACTGAAATGGTCCAAAGTTATGTAAAAGAAACTTTCCTCACACAGTGTGATATCACAAGCGTGGTTTAGTACCCATAACATATTTACGGAAACGTTTATTTGCGACAGTGGAGACACAAATTTAAATCATGTGAAGACTCCTAGAATTAATTGATCTTTCCGCAAATGGGTATATGAATGTAACACGAAATTATTACACGATATATGACGGAAATGTCAAGCTTTCTCAGAAGAAATTTGTGATTTGATTTTTTTTTCTTCTTGTGTTGCTAATTTCAGTCATCTGAAGGATGAAAAACGATAGTGTATGGCAGAATGCTCTTATAATTTAATGTTTGAAATAGGAGATACTTATAAAACCATTGTATTATCATTTCATTGCAGAAACAACTGTTACCCGTTGGAAATACAGTGTCAGCTTATAGGTAAAATGTTGACATACGCTAAATGTGTAGTATTTTATATATGGTATGATGACAATAAGAAGTCTTGTTAGTTTTATGTCAAGTAAATTTTATTTAATGACATGCATAATGATCGCTCTTTAGGAAAGACGTTATTAATATCGTACATTGTCTTTATTCATGTATTGCTTACAGCATTCTAACTAACAAGATTGCAGAAGCTGCAGCTTCGTAACAAATATTGTTAGACGTCCTCTACTTGTGAATTTCAAGATTGCAAATTAACTTCCTTTAGATCATTTACATGAACTATAAGTTGGCATAATCAATGGGTCTTCATTCTCGCTGAAGTCTACTTTTCGTTTTTCTGTCTGCCGCTAATTTAGATTTCAAAGTAAAAAATAGTTTCACACGTTGTAATGTAAATAGTAAATTGCAAACAACGATCTTTGACGCATTAATGACGAATATTGTGACAGCATATGACGCACCTCCACATGTATAAATATATCAAAGCAAGTAAATTGTGGTATGAACTATTATTCACTATTAAAGGGTGCTAAATGTAGACCCGGTCTGTAAAATGGCCTAAAGACTAGACTTACATTTAATACCGTACTCTATAGTCAAAGATCGAGTAACACTTAACAATTGGTTTTAGATGCCATACTTCTATTATGCAGTAAATCTATATATATATATATATATATATATATATATATATATATATATATATATGTGTATAAGCTGCGGGTAGGATTTGCATTTTATATGTTCTTGAATTTGTTTGTTATGTACATATGTATGTACAGTATATTAGGTTATTTTAGTGGTGGATACATTCTGCCATTTAGGCAGTGTCAGAATAATTAATGGAAACCTAATCCAATCAAAATTTATCATATGCAGCAAACACTGCTATCGAAAGTTATATCATTTCTTTGTGGTTTTAAACACCAATAAAGCTCAACTGAACTGTCCTCAAATTCCATGAAATAAGGATGCTTCCACAGCTTTCTCTATGTAATAAAAATAATGCAACAACAACTATTGTAGTATAATTTATAAATAGACTTTCCTCCCAGGAGGCGCCAAGACCAGTACACAAACTGAAAAATATATCCATCATTTGTAACGTCCAGTTTTAAAGAACACGACAACCTATCAACTGCTATGTCAATATTAGGGACTGTTCATAGTTTTATTTCGACCTGCACTTATGACTCAAAGAGTCGCAATGGACATCAATTATTTTATATTGTTTGACTCCAATGTACTATTATAATATTGTAGTGGAACATATGCGCTCCTATCAAATGACATATATGTATGTATGTATGCATGTATGTATGTATGTGTGTGTGTGTGTGTGTGTGTATGTATGTATGTATTTATCTATGTATGTATCTATGTATTTATCTATGTATGCATCTATCTATTTCTTATTTATTCTGTTTATTTACCGCAGAGTGCGGTACCAGTTCCTTGACAGACGAAGTGATCCTGCCGAAAATACTATTCGGCCGTGAAGCGACATTAGGTCAGTTTCCGTGGCAAATCGCCTTGTTTCTCTATGGCTCCTTCCGCTGTGGCGGATCCATCATCCATCCAAACTGGGTTCTCACTGCTGCTCATTGTATTGCGTAAGTCAGAAATATATATCAGTCCCATCTTGCCTGCATTTCTTATTATCAAGTACATATTCGATGAATCCGCCATGAACATCAATACATTACATTTTCTAAATTGTAGGTACATCCAAGATTATTTTTTTAAAAGCGAGTTTTGTTTGATTATTATTCAAATTCTGTATAATAGGATAAGCGAGGGGAATATGCAGTTTTCAACTTTTTCTTCAAGCGATATATATATATATATATATATATATATATATATATATATATATATATATATATATATATATATATATATATATATATATATATATATATATATATATATATATATATATATATATATCTTATAAAGAACATCAAAATACCTTATCCTAATCTCTACTACCAAAGCTGGTCTTTAATTGGACAGTAAGTCGGAACAATGAATTCCTTTTTTTGTCTCTATTTTCTGTATTAGATCCAAGTTTATGTTTCATTGTGTTGTTGTTCTCAAGGACGTGCTAATAGTGCCATAGTGATGAGTTCATTTTTTTTTCGGGGGGGGGAATCAAATGCATTTAGGAAACGTACGCTGGAACTCACAAAGCCAATTATATTTGTGGCCAAGTTAAACTTTAGAGCTTGGTGAATCCTGGACGTCAATATCATAGTCGCTTACAGATGACTTTTCTGGTTTGTCTTTCTCAAGAGAGGTTGCTTATCCAGCAGTCACCCTCTTCAAAACAAGGCTGAGGGTACTTATTTTGTTTTTAATTATGCTGCTTGTTCAGTTTACAAGATGTTAGCGGTATTTACTCTTTCAGATTCTTTCAAAACCCAAAGCATTGTAGTGATCCTGCATCGGTCATTGATAACGTGAAACCATGACTTCAAACGGTAGTAGTATATGGGGATACCGTAGCCTCACGTAGACCGTAATGTTAAATTTGGTTTTTTGTACCGTAGCCTCAAGATTTATAGCCTCACGTAGACTTCTATGTTAAATTTAGGGGGTTGTACCATAGCCTTAAGATTGAGTATGGGTTCAATAGGAATGGAACAGGTGGAACAGGTGGGATGACGTCTCGGTGCTGGTAACAATGTTGCAAGTGGCAGTCCTGAATGCGCGCGGTTACCTAGGTAGAGACAAATACAGTAGAGATATAGACATATATAACACAACCATAGATTGATGAACATCAATCTTTCACACCTAAAATATAAAATCGACTAAAACTTCTTTCAGGCAAGAGAAAGTAAATCTTTTCGAGGCAATCGATTGACCCATTACTTTTGTTGTTGTTGTTGTTGTTGTTGTTGTTGTTGTTGTTGTTGTAGGATTTAACGCGATTGTTTAGTACAAGATATGCTATAAATGACGGCCAGTATTAACGGTGGAGGAAGAACCCGGAAAAACCCCGGAAAGAATCACCTACCCATGAGAAGCTACTGGCAAACTTTCTCACATACCCACATCGGCAGAACCCGAGACTAGAACCCACGCAGACAGAGGTGAGATGGCAGTGATCGTAACGGTGAGCGCTTTAGACCACTCGGCCACTCGGGGCCCCTTGACCAATTACACATAAATTATACAATCGAATAAAACATAAATTAAGCAAGAAAGAATAAATCTTTTCGAGGCACATGAAGTGGCCCTGAAAAGGGCCTTTGGTTTTCTTCCTTTTTGTCTTCTAATTTCTTCTTTTCCTCCACCAACTTCTTATTTTCTCTCCTACATTCTTCTTCTTTTTCTTCTCATTCTTTTCCTCCTTCTTTTTTCCTTCTCCTTCTCCTCCTCTCCTTTTTTCCTCTTTTCATTTTCTTCTTCCTGTCTATCTTCCATTCCATTCCATCATCCTTACTCCATCCTCTTCATCCTCCTTTTCCTCCTTTTCTTCTTTTATCATTTCCCTCAACATTTCCTTTAACTTTCTCAAATTGTTTATCTCCATTTTCACTCTATGGGGATTGTAATAATAATCATCATCCAGTTTCACCAGCATCTCTTCTATCATGTTTAAGTTGTCAAGAATGTCTTGCAACTCCTTGATCATCTCCGAACGGTTGTTTGTTGCCATGGCTGGCTATTCAGTGTTGAATGGCGCGAATGACGAACGCTATTCTTTTATATACTTCAAGCACGGACGTGAAGGAAAACATCCCTTACACTCACTTCACATATTATCTACTATCCACACAGATTGTTAGATACGAATAAAACACACACTATAGTACCCATACAAACATACGCAAATGCATAAAACACACCATATCTACTATCCACACAAACGTACTCGAACGCATTAAACATACCATATCTACTATCCGAACAAACGAACGCGAACGCATAAAACACATCATATCTACTATCCACACAGACGGGAAGAGAAGAAAAAAAACAAAAAAACAACAAAACACACCATATGCTATCCACACAAACGAATGCGAACGCATAATACACACCATATCTACTATCCACACAAACGTACGCGAACGCAAAAACAAACACAACACACACACACATCAGTAAAGGAGTGAATGTTTATAGTCTCACTACTACATATTCACACTAATTGGCAACATGAATAGTCTCTCTTTTCTAGAGATCTGGTTAGCCCTGAGAATTGCACGTGTTTAATGCTGGCACCTCCCCAGGGCGGGCACCACACATGCATCTCCTACTCCAATCTTGCTCCCAATTCAGTGTTGTTCTTAGGAGTACAGAGGGGGCTTGAGTTGCTTCACTATCCCAATCTTCCGTCTCTGGGATAGTGAAGGCTTCCCTCCTTCTTCTATACCACACCCGTGGATGATGAAGTTGTGGTGCTAGTAGAGGCTGTGGTACTCGTAGAGGTTGTGGAGCTGGTAGTGGCTGTGGTGCTGGTTGTCGTACAGGTACTGACTGTGGAAATGTCCTCACCTCAGGTTTCACATTACACACAGGACTTAGCATGAGGTATGGCAGGATCCTTTCCTCCTTCTCTTTCTTCTTTTTCCTCTTCCCTTCCTCCTCTTTTGTTCTGGCTTCCTCCTGTGTTGCCTCCATAACCAGCTCATCTAAACGTCGCCTGGCATTTTCAAGGTGCATTCTGAGTTCTAAAAGCTTGGCAATTCTGTTACACATCTTCAATGTTGATACGTAAACGATGGGTAGCCAGACTGACGATCGCGACGTTTTATATACTTGAAGCACGGACGTGAAGGAAAACATCACCTGACACCAAAACTTACAATACTTGTATAATAACCAAAAAAAACATGGAAAGCGCCGACCTAAAAGAAACACTCACGTTGACTGTTTTACTTATAAACACAGACACACACTATCAGACAAGACAGAGAAACGAAGTTGGGATTTTTACTGACAAAAGAAACGAAGTGCTTATCGACACACTTTCATTTTTAAAAACATACTCGCATAATTTTTTGGCAATTGAATTAGTATGTCTTTTCTAGAGTATTGAGGTAGCCCTGAAAAGGGCTGTTTTTGTTGACGGGGAGTGATGGCAATCTTTTACTGTCTAAGATTGCGTCCCCGTCTGGCGGCAGGCTTTCCTACAGGATACGGTCTGCTTCTGCGGAAAAAGAAGGAGAACTCCTTGGTGTCTACTCGACAGTCGACAAAACCTCTGTCTGGTTGCTGCTGCTGCTGCTGCTGCTGTTGTTGCTGTTCTCTCTGCTGCTTCTGAAGTCTGTACTTCTCTGTCCATTCTTCTTCCTCTTTCTTGATTTCTTCTCTGAAGAGTTCTTCTGTTTGGTCTTCGGTCACTTTTAACATTCTGACATTCTCTATCTCTTCAGGCTTTGGTATCAGGTTTTTCCTGACACGATGTAAATTCACGTAAGCTTCGTTCAGCTTGGCTGGTCTGGAAGGCATGTTCATAGGTGGACGAGTCAACCATGGATGGCCAGACTGAAGGCTACCCCGTTTTATATGGTTCAAACGCGGACGCGATAAAAAACATCCCTACTGGATTTTTGTTGGATCCGAACGCTATGATAACTAATGTCATGGTGAGGGATAGACAGAAGTCAAAGAGCATATATTCACAGTGTTTTTGAAAACAATATGACAGGAACATTTTATTCAAAACAAAACAGTTTTTATTTAACAAACAACTAACCACTAACAATTAACAATAACATCAAACAATCGTTTTTTCACAAGGTTGACAACGTTGTGAAATCATGTTGGATTTCCACTGATGGATGTCATTCGGCCATTGACGTACACTACGTGTCCTAGCTAAAGACAAAAGATAGTCATAATGGTCACAAAACCATCGATCTACTTTCTCATCCTTTCTAGAAGAGTTACGATCAAAATAAGTCACTAAATGTTCTGAAGGATATCCAAGACTGCGTTGATGAAGAAAATACACACCATATTGTCCACACACCATGGAATATGTGCCTTGTAATATCACATTATTGTATCATGTCGTCTGGGCATTTCTTCTCATAAAGTCGATGATGTCGTATTTCAAAGGGGGCAATACTCCACACCATCCTCTTTAGGGAAGTAGATGGCTACTCAGTGGGTTCCTGGAAGATGACTCGTCCGTGTTGATGACATTGAGGTTTGCGATGAGGTAGTTCATCTTTAGCGCACACGACAGGATTCCAAGAAGCAGTGTACGAACTGTTGCTCAAAAGGTAATAAACTTCCCAGGTATCCATTTTTTTTTCACAGGTAATGATAAGTCATCAATTCAATTCTGACATTCTGTTTGAAAATCTCTGACGAGTAACCCTTCCTTTGTTTCGTCTCCGCACTTTAGGCTAAGAGAGCTTCGATGCGATAGATCTCCAGGGTAGTCAGTGGAGGGCAGGAATGATCACGCAAGCTTTTATACCAATCATGCAACACTGTTTCTTCCGAGATGAGACTCCAAGCATCGTCCAGATACTCGTCCAATTTTTCTTCTTGGCTCATCATCAGACATTTATCGTGTTGAATTTGACTAGGATGATCATTTTGACATCCAAAGCAATCTTTCTTGGTCAATTCCGTACTTCTATCCGCCAGGTGTTTGGCAAAACAGGACACTAAATGTTGTTCTTGTTCTGGCCATCTGGACGTGAACACTATGTCCGATTCGTCTTTGTCTTGGGGTTCTGCTTTCACGGTATCCTCCCATTCCATTTCCAAAGATTCTCTACTGTTCAAAGAGGGATAAGAGTCTTCCATAGTTTCTAATAGCCTAGAACGACTTCTCTCAAACTGTTGATTTCTATGGTATTATCGAGTTCGGCATACAAAATGACGTTCGCCGTCTCGGCGAGAGCTTCTGCAAACTGAAGTTCCACACGCAGTTGACCGGATTTTATAGGGTGGAAATGTCCCTCGTCGCTGCCTTGGTCTGGAGTGAAATCAAAGGCCCAAAAAGTGTAACCTCCTACATAATCTTCGTACGAAATGCCGTGACTGGTGTTGGTTCCTAGCTGTCAGGTAGCTTCGTACAGAGACAAGTACGATCTCAAGTAATTCTTCTGGGCAAAGTTAGGTCCGAAGGGTCTGGTACACAAGGTCTTGCCATCGCGACTGACTTCGATCTTGGACACTCTATAGTGCTTGAACTGGAAAGGATTTTGCTCGTGAGCTCCGCTGATGGCTGTATTTCTGACGATACCAACGACAAAACGTTTGGGTAACTGTCCTTGGAACAGATGATCTTCGATCTTGGATCGGAGTTCAGCAGCAATGGTGAAACATTTCCCTTCTACGCGTCGTATGGGATTCGTGGCAGTCGTTCTGCTCAATGTGTGACTGATGTCGTTTCCTGCTTTAAGTAACATGTCTACGCTGCGCTAGTAAAATCTGGCTTCTTGAGCCATCAAATGGAAAGCGACACTGCTTCGGTTTAGTCTAGGGTGAATATCCTCACCGTTGAGCAAACACTTGTCTTGCAACCACATGTCCAAATGCAAACGATCCATCAGTTCTAAACTACGACCTTGCAGGATTTTCTTTTGACGGTCATTAAAGCCCACATTATGAGGATCGTCATCTGCTGTCAAGGCTGTGTCGTTAATCCTGTTTTCAATTGCGGTGTCAGATTTCCAAACCACGCAAGCATCCAGATGAGTGTTCTTGGCCTCTTTTCCGTACGTCAAGACATTTTCCAGGTACGCTCGGTAAGAGTAAGTATCCATGCTACTGCTGACTAGTTTGTTATTCAAGTACAAATCCACTTCGCTGGACAAGGAATGCATACAATTGTTGACGGGTGCTACGCTGGCATCGGCTCCCGGATTAGTGTTTTCCGTTTTGATCACTTTGAGTTTCAGGTACTAGTAACTGCTATTCAGATCGATGTAATCTTCGGGCTGTCCTTTGATTTCAAACCCAATGGGAGCTGTATCCGTCAAAGAGGAGATGGGATGAAATTCAACCCACTGGAATTCTTGCATCGTCATCATGGTGGGTGGCATGGCAAACAGATCCAGTTCCGACTTGGGACAGGCGTAAGACTCTCGGTGCATCATTTTCTTACTTTAATTTTTAATAATCAAAAACGTCTAAGTCTCGGACGGTGTTTCTTTTCTTAGTCTTTCTAGTCTAGGGGTGTGAAGTCCTCTGAAGGGGTGTTTATGTCGTCTCTTTTTGCCCTGTCCTTGTTGTGGTGTCAGGGAAGTAGGGATGCCAGACTCGGCAGCGTCCGGGGCACTTATAGGAGTTTCTCGTCGACCCAAAATGTCTTTGCCCGTTTGAAGCAAGACATTTTTGCCTGCTCTCAAGAAAGCTTCTTTGGGATTTTGCTTGTCAATGATGACATTTTGGAGAAATTCCCGTGTCACCATCCGTTTTAAAACGGGGGCCACTGAACGAAAATCTGATTTCAGCATATCTCCTAAACCATGTCCTCGCTGTAGAGCGAATCCATGGTACACAGGAAACATGACTGACAAGGTGTTAGAGTAATAGTTTTCGAAAATGGAGATTCACTGTGACTTTCCCTTTGGTGAATGAAATATTTTTTCCCAAATCTCCTTTTATAGCAATGATGACAGTGTCACAACACGAGTTACTGACGGGTAAATAGTGAGGATGTACAAATTCTCAGTGAACGTGATAGGTGTTTCCACCTTCCTCGTCAGCGTTCGTGGCGAAATCGACTTGGAAAGGAATGACACGCAGTAACGGTACGGAGGTGAGTCCCACCACGTTGAACTCTACCACATTGGAGTACAAAAAGATCAAATTCAGTCCTTGGTTCATTTCTACAGGGAATCGGAAATATTTCGCAAAATCCAAGTTGCCGGTAACGGCTGGTATTTCGTTTTTAGTTTTGATCAACTTGGGATCTCTACCCAAAATGTCATACAATTCAGGACAAAATGTAATGGCCAATATTTTGTCCTCCGAAAATTTGATCAGTAGGCGACGAGCTATTTTATGGTACTCGAGGGTGACACTTTTTCTGGTTTTCTCTAAGGCTTTGCCAAGCATGGTATTGAAAGTGGTAGCAATCGTGTTCACCAAATGTTGACCGTTAAAATAATAGCCTGCAGGAATGGTCAACAGATAGGTGAACCGTTCAGTTTTAGGGTCTTGTGTTTTCATAGAGTCACCTGCAGTGGTGCGTTCGTCCAAGTTTTGTTGCACTTGCTCGTCATGAACGTCTACCGTAAAAGTGTTTTGATTTGGAAGGATATTTAAGATTTGTGTAGGGTGAATCATTTCCACTAAAGCCACTTTCAATGGGCTTCGTGATCCAAATGGATGGCCTGAGGTAATTTGGCCGTGTAACAGCATAAGTTGTTTTTTCGGGAAACACCTCCATGGAACTGTCAATGGGTAACGCCAAGTAAAATTGGTTATTCATAATTTCAGAGTTCTAGTGTCCGAGGGGTCGCTGGAAGTCAAGTGAGTGTCTAAAAGAGGATTGGTGTGATTGGAATGGTGACTGTTGGGAGGGGGATTGACGTTGGACGCAAGGCTCCCGTTGTTGTTCCCGTTAGGGGAATATTTTAAGGAAGGATTGAAGAGAAGGTAACCGATGCAACTGCTGAGTAAAATGGTCCACAATTGTTTGTCTCCTTGTTGCAAACACAAATTGGCAATGGCAACACCGACGACACAATACACCACAAAGATTTGGCAGAAAAAGACGATTTGCTTCTTAGGCACACGTTCTCCACACCACACCCACAAGGGTAGCTTTTGTAGATCTTGCAGAGAAGAACTGGGGAAAGGAGTGGTCACTGCAGTAGCTGAGGCTGTATTGGAGGTCATGATGGTCACTTCTTTTTATAGTCGGTGATTTGCGAAGCGTCGATCCAAGAGTCAAAACTGGGAGGATATCCTTTCCAACGTACTTTGACTTCTTTGACATGTCGTTTTCCCACTTTTCGGGTTCTTCGATCGAGAATGCTTTCTATCTCGTACACTTCGTCTTTTTTTGTTTTGGTCACACGTTGTAACTCGGGCAAGTAAAACGTTCCTTTTAACACATCCCCGTTCATGTCTTCCAATTTATAGACGGGAGGATAACGGCCACTCACTCGTTCAGTGACACGAAACAATTCGGTGGTCGAATTGAGTAAGTAACCTTTGTCGAAAGTGCGTTTGGTTTTGCCAAATGCGCACCCAATCTTCTGCTGCCAACACTTCACCTTTCTTGGGGACAATCACCGTCGGCGACGTACCAAACAGGCGCTCGAGGACGGTCACTTCGTTGTCGACAGTCACTTCTTTCGAAGGAGCAGTGGACATTATCTTTTAAAACCAAGCATAGGTTCTTCTTGTTGGGGTGTAGGGGAAGGGGTCAACAATGACGCTGCAATCATACTAGGGATGGGAGCTGCTGACGGTGTTTGAAAGACTTCTCGTGCCTCTTCTTCCTCAGGTATCCGTTGGGCTACGTCTGTCTTGACCACTGGTGGTAGTGGTGGTGGTGATGGACTTTTCATCAGGGTCTTAAAATCTTCCAGATTGGGTTGAGCTGTTTCGTCTAAAGCTTTCTGGTGAAAGAGTTGCAGTCGTTGCAACACTTGACCGTACCGTCGCGATATTTCCGTTTCTGACAAATCTCTGCGATCCGTCAACGATTACAAGTCGTGTTGTAACTGGGACATCTCGGTCAAATGAGGATTGGGAGGTAAATGTGGGATCCGTTGTTCTTGCCAACGATGGTATTCCATCCATCGTTTGTAAGCCACTAAATCCAGTTTTCGTCCTTCCATCAGATTTCAAGGATCACGTCTGAGATTGTTTGATTCCAGAGGTCCCTTTGATCGTCTTGACCCTATATCTTGGAGCTATGGCGGGTAAAATATATCCTAACATACCAAACATAGGTCTCGCTATTACATTGGCAAGAAGTCCTAACAGAGGTAAAAATCTCCACGTTGCACCAATATATTTTTCTTTTGACACATAGGTATTTTCTTTTGGACCATTTGGCGAAGAACGTGTCGATGCATGGCTAAGCATTTTTTTTCTGGTGTTTTGACAAAAGTATCGTTCCTTTCAAGACATTCAGACAACATTCGCTCACGGTATCGATGACGTCTTTACAGTCGATTTGAATGAGTTCTCTCGCATGGATGGAAAAGCTTTGGACAGGACGGACAACATGTCCCAATGTTTAACTAAACGAAGAGGCAGTCCTTTCCTTTTCTTTCTTTCGGGGGTAGAAGAAGGATGTCTTTTGGGAGGTGACCTCTTTGTTGGTTGGTTTGTTGGTGCCGGGGCACACACCAAAAAATACACTAAACTCGATGACTTGGCACATGACATTTTATCCTTTTTTTGACTATCGATTCGTCATAACGGTGACAATTTGTATTCCAAAATAGCCAAAGAATCCTCCTCTTTGGTGGCTTCTCCTTTTTTTGGGGCGAGTGTGTCTTTTCAGGGACAGACGTCGATCATCGGCTACGTGTTTTTTTCGGATGACGTGACTGTCTTTTTCTTTTTCCTTTTCCTTTCTGGACAGGAGAACGACGACGAGTGAACATCTTTTGGGCACAAAATACACTGAAGTCCATGGATCGACAGTGTCCTTTTATCTTATTGTTTTTGGAGCTTGTTCACTTTTTGGCAAAATTATCTATTAACTTATCCAGTAATAAGAAAAATCGTCAAATTGTTTTTGATGACTTCTCCTTTTCTTTGGACTACGGTGTCTTCTCAGTGACAGACGTTGATGTTTCGCTAAGCGTTTCTTGCGGATGACGTGACTGTCCTTTATTTTCCTTTTTCTTTTTGGACAGAAGAACGACGATGGTGACAGTGTGCACGTCTTTGAGGGGACACCTTTGGGCGTTCAGAAGCACAAAAATATTGATCCCTATCGTTTGCCTCGGGTATACTTTATACTGGAATGCAACGCCACTGATTGTCGGCTTATCGTATCATTTTCATGGCAGGCATCACACGTGATTGAGGGGTTCGCAACGGACTAAGTCGGGACAGTTCTTGCTTGGACAAATCCAGTAAACTCTTTAACACGCCCGATCTTTCTTGGACTTTGATTATAGGGGCAAGTACTTTGTGAGCAGCGGCCACTGCCGCTAAAGAGTAAGAGCGTGTCACCACTGGAGGAGAAGTTTTTGGAGACGCGGGTTTCCAATGTTTCATCAAATTAGGAAAGACGTGTGACAAATCGGGTTTGGCAGGCATCACTAGCGACGGAGAAGTGGAAGAACCTGAGGCTACTGGAGACGCGACCGTTGCGACAGGTCATGGTTTGCGAATGTAAGGTTGCGTCCTGGCAGCAGTATCTCTCTTGCGGGTAGCAGCTGTTTTCTGTGGACTTTTCTTTTTCTTTTTCTGTGACTGTGATCTGGTCTTGACACTTCTGCGCTTTTTCTTTTTCTTCTGGGTACGTTGGGCAGTGGCTTTTCTCTTGGGCTGGACTTTGGGAGCATTGGGATCCCATTTTAAGAGGGAACGAATGATGACTCCTCCTAGAGAACCGCTACCTCCAGGTTTCAAAATGATTTGCTTTTAGGTTTGAGCGTCAATGCGAGAATAGGCCAGTTGCGTCAAGGCTACTTTGTTTTTCTCGAAAAAGCGTTTGACTTGATGTGGAATGTGAATGATACCTTGCAGAAATTGACGTGCTGTCACCGTAAACCATCAAAAGACTTCTTTGAGACTAGCTTCTAAGACACGGGCACGTATTTGTGGATTTTATTAGCGACTAATGCCGTACAAGGCACTAATCAATTTGACGGGAAGATGAGACTGAAGGGACGTCATATTTACGCTGTGTGAGACAGACCCAAAATGACCGAGGTTTTTATAGACTTTTTTGGTTGATGTTGTTGTTAAGTCGACAATGGGGTATTGTACTCGACAGGCCCTTCGTCTTGGCACCAGTGGTGAAACAGATGGGTACGAAATCGCAAATAATCGGGGGGGGGGGGGGTTAAATCCACGAGCAAATAAGCGTGTGGAGTTTGAGTGGCATCGTCGTAGGCATGAGTCAGCCAAGGCGTTCCAACTGTTTGGCTAAGACTTGCACTTGCGATTTATCTTTAGGGCTTTAAATCAAGACCACGCAATGAGCAGTGAGACTGATGGTGCGATGGGCTTTACTTTGTTGAAATAAATTGTGGGTGATGCAAATGACACTGGCATTGCGATGATGTCCACTGAGCGGACACCACAGTTTAATTACTTCTTCGTCTTCTCCTAACATGTCGTCGAAGATGACCAGATGGGTTTGACTAGGAGTATACACCACCCCATCGTCTTCGCCAGGAATGTCCTCCACAAAGACGATGGAATCACCTTGACTTTCTCGCAGAAGGCTGTATGCCGATTGCCACTCTTTGTAACACCACACGATTCGTTGAGGTGGACGATCGATCAAAGGATGTTTATGTTCGATCAAAGGTTTGACAAATTCGGTTTTTGCCTGAACCGCTAGGTCCAGCAATGAGCATGTTAAAGGGATGGCGAAGATACAAGGCCTTCCAACTGACACGATCTAAGTGTTCGTCGATGACTTTGAACGTGGAGGAAGAGGGAGCAGAGACAATAGAGGTAGCCATGGTAGTGTAAGGAATGTCACTTTTAACACGAAGACAGACAAGACAAGAGTTTTTATACTTTTTTCAGGACACGTTTATTGCCATCTTTAACTCTGAACAACACGAAAGACAATAATACATAAAAGCCAAATGGTTAAGTACATGAATAAAAGACATATCAAAATGATCATAGTGGAATATAAACAAGTCTCTGTACAACATTTTTATTGATTAAGATGTGGTATCGTTGGGACAGTGTGTTATGTTCTTACAGTCTCTACACTTGGCACAGTCACACAAGGGTCCTCCCCAAATGATCTTTCGGGCATGTCAATGACGGTCCTGTCCTGTCCTGAAGGGAGTGGTTCTTTTTCTTCTGGCACTGTCACTAACACAGGTTTAAAAGTTACTTTGTTCACTGAACGTTTTAATTTATTAGGATGACAAATCTTAGACATAGTGTGCCGCTTCTTTTGTCCAAGCCTCGAAACCCCAACTTTTCCAGTCAGTGTGTAAGTCACAAGCTACACACACATCATCGTACACATCTTCAGTACCTAAAAGTTGACGAATCTTTCTTTCCTGTAGAGGTCGAGAAGTATAGAGATGAAACCGCAAAGCTTTTCACAGAATAAGTTTTTCGTGTACATTTAAAGGGACCACTTTCATGCTTTGTTTGTTATGTACTGTTCGTAAAGAGTCCACAAGGAATCGACCGGTAAACGAAGCCCCAGAAAGCAAGACACTAAGTCACACACCACGCGTCGACCCTAATTCAATCGACACAGTTCTCGTAGTAGGTGTTGGTAATCCTACACCGTTTGAATATTGTCATCGATTTCCTTCCACGGAATCTGTTGTATCAGTAATGATAAAGGTCGTGGCATGGCAGTCCGTTTTTATACCTCTTTTGTCGGAGGTAATAAATGCACTTTTTGCACAGAAGTGGTCGTACTCCGTCGACGTATCCAAAATATTTAGTCACTAACTCACATACCACACGTCGCACAGAAGTGTCTTCTAGAACTAAGTTTACATTGTGTTAAAGATTTTGGTAAACTCGTCTTTTGGAATTCTGTGTAGAATGTCTTGCCTGTAAGAAGTAGGATGAGTAGCAACCAAAGTCTTCTGGTCGAGTTGAACAATGTCTGACCACTGGAGATATTTCACATGAGTCAGTCATCTTCTGATGTAAACGGTCTACAGATCATGAATAATCTGAAGAACAAAGTCTTGATCCAGAGAAATCTGACTTGTTTGTTCACTTTTGTCAATTCCCTCTTGTGAATTCCTCGACACAAAAGTTCCTCAGTCACCAATTGAGATTTTGCTCTAACAAGTCCCTGCCATATGTCCTTGTAGATCTTCTCTTACAATTCGTTTGGTAATCTTTGAATATTATTTTTTTAATGGGGTTTAAATAGTTGTCTAGGTGTTGTCCAACTTGTGACTCCTAGCCAAGCTGCTTTCTTAAACGACATGGTATGCCACTTCAATGACGAGGTCCCACTAAAGGTAGCTAGTGACAATCCGGAGACCATCAAACATGTTCCAGGTAAGAGGAATCATTCTTCTCCCACTCGTGAAATGACACACCGCAACTGAAGCACTTGACTGTATCCCCTCCGCCCAAGTAGATATATCCTGCTCTAGGTAATTCTTCGCGGTTAGGACCTCCCAGATATTTTGGCCATTTTCCTCGGAAGGTTTGGAATCGACTTTCAAAGTCGCCATATTCAGGCAATCGCACAGGGAACGAATATTCGTCTTTCACAGGTTCATTTCGATAAGGGTAAAGTGAAATCCGCAGGAATTTGCTCAGTTTTGGATGACATACGTAGGGTGGTAGCCGCATGGTTTCATAATGATTACATCCACCATGAAAACCAGTCAAGTGAAAAGGTATACGATGACGAGTGGCATCGCTTTCGCATCTGTCACTATTAATATTTATTTTCATTACGTTTCAGGTACTATACTTCAGACTACAGCATCAGAATGGGCACAGTCAGCCTCAGTGACACATATGAAGGGCTGGAAAAGATGGTGTCAAGGATATATAGTCACCCACAATACGATTCTATTGAGCTAAGTTATGACATTGGGCTTTTGTACTTCTCAACACCAATTGTGATGAACGACTATATCCGACCAGTGTGCTTGTCTTTCCAGCTGTTCTACCAAGACTTGCTGAATCAGGGATCTAGTGCAGAGTGTTACATAAGTGGATGGGGCAGAACAGAACAGTTTGTGCTTGGTGGTAACTATTTTATACCTGGACTGACTTGATTTTCAGATGCATTAACTCACTGTTTTTTAAAGATACTTTTGTCCGGCTACTAGTTTGGATTGTGCAAATCTTTACACTTTCCTTATAACAAGTACATTACAATAGATGAATCACTTTAAATTGCAGACGTTTGGTGAACAGAGCTACCGTCCTAACTTTGTACGGGTAATACTTTATCGAGCAATTGTATGTAAAGCAGTCATTTACAAATGTTTCGATTTGAAAAAGAGTTATAGAAATAATAAAGCCAGCTGAAACGTTACGTTTTAAAGGTGTACATGCAAATCACGATGGTAGTATTTGTTTGACAAGCAAGCCAAGTTAAAATGATAATATTGTCGATTAAGTCCGCATATTATGGAGGAATGACATGTCAGGCACAATGTCTACGTATGTGACTTGTTGACAGAAGCTATTTATCCCAGATATTTAAAGAGTCAATAGAGCCGTTACTACTCTAAATTCCAAGCGATCTATTTCATGTATATATTCTTATATATCAATGAATAAACAACAATATATGTGCCATTGTATCCAAAGCTACCTTGCACTGAAAAACAAGAAGAAAGAAACTATTAACAAAATCAAAACTCATTTTGGTTAAAATGACTTAAACTCTACCTAGGTTGAAATTTAAAGCATCATTCACATTTTTCAATTAGATATACATTAATATGGGAACATTTTTAGCATGTATGGGTGTCGTAGATAAATGCTAGATTAGGTTCAGCTGAAATATCTACCGGCAAATTATGCTCATCTGGCCAATAATGTGCTTGGTTAACTATCCATATAACTTCATGAAAACATTTCACGCAAAATTTGATTTGCACCAAAGCTGCAAATCATGATGAAAGTTACACTTTTGTTGTACAGCTTCGACGATATGATCAGCAGAGCTATCATTAACAATTAAATCATCTGATAAATTTATTTATTCACCAGTGAGTACAACAGACACAAAAATATAAAATGTACCCAGAAAAAAATAAGCAATAGGAAAGCCAAAATGTCTGAGATATCAACGCTAAATAGAGATGAATCAGAAGGAATATTTTTATGAAAGAAATTCAATGCGGAAGAGATTTTCGAAAAACCGTTCTTAGAACAAAATGTATATCATCATTGTTCCTAGTGGACAACTACAAAGAACAAATACAACAATATCGGCATAGTTCCACTCTCTGAGCGGGGACACAGGATTGACAAACTTTAGCTTTTGGTTGTATAAATGTTTCACATACAAATGAAAGACATATCCGGGTCTACTTCTCGTTAATTTTCACCACAGTGTCTAGGAATGTAGCTGAAATAAAGGAATTCATTTTGTGATCGAATGATTTAAACACAATTCATACTGACATACAGAGCTACTCCATTCATTCGATAGATGCTGAAAGAGACTGGTATTTGTATATGTAATCCACCTTGTTCGTCCTAAGTTCAGGAAGAGTTGATTTTTAATTCCTCAAGGAAAGCATTGGGAGTCAACTACATTATGTTCGATAGATAATACAATTATGGCTTGTACCTTGGGCGATGAACAGGTTTTTGCAAGATAATAATATAAATTGCTGTCACTGAGATTTCCCAGTAAGTTCCTTTAACTTTCAATATCTCGATAACATCAGAGAAAACAAGACATAACGTATGGGTCTGAACAATGTCCAGAGCAAGGTAAACATTCGCAGTATTAAATATTGTAGCGATCCTGCTAAAACGTTCCCACTTGGATAGATCACCCATACGTTTCAAGCGGGTTTTGCTGGTCTTAGTTTAGACTAAACATTTTTAAACATTTGTAAAATATGAACATTACGGTCTATGGAAATTGGGTATCCACGGTATTTTGACAACCTATACACTCCGTCGAAAAGGACTCGGATATAATATATGCATCTACACACTATTACGCAAGTGTTAGCAACAGTTAGGATCATTTTTAACTTTAGGAATAGCTTGTATGTTGTGTATGTTTCTTAAGATTTTACTTTAAGTAACAAATTGGTAGCCATGCTTGAGTTTAAAACATGTATCCTGGGACAGCTTAATAAACAACAGTCCTGTGTTAGTGTCGCTCAGTCTATCATTGGTTGCAAAAATGTAAGTCTTTAAAGAGGAAGAATTGGGTTATATGATTTGCGTGCTTTGATGTTCGAGCTGAAGACGCACAATTGACAGACAGAACCGACTAAACGACGAAAGGCAAATGCTACCAATTTTATGTTAATATATTTAAGGGCATTAAGCATATTTGAGAAATGCAAAAACTTTGAATATTTTATGTTTACGAAGAGCCTATGAAATGGTCCCAAATAATGCAACCCTTCCCCTATGTCAGAGTTCTGCTACATTTGCATCATAATCGATTTAGTTTATAATATTCACAATGTATCCACAAAGTATATGTTGCATGTATCAAATCGATTTAGATGACGCATTTTATCTTTGTGGAAAAAAATGTTATTAATTTTATCAAAACAGCTCGACCCAGAATGAAAATAATTTCCTCCATATCTTCAAAAAGGCTATTGTGAAAAACTATGCTGCTTCAGGAGGTTTAATTAAGCATGTTTTTGACTATGACTTTTCCTTTTCGAAACTAACATTTAGTTTAAGGTCAAAGGCAATTAAACAATTTTATGAGCTATTGATCTAGCTTATGTATGGTAGTCTTTCAAACACCATTTTTAAAGGAATGATGCTCCTTAATCGGGTATATGTATGTATGTATGTATGTATGTATGTATGTATGTATGTATGTATGTA
>JAECUM010012398.1:0-82011 GCA_016617855.1 Megalonaias nervosa | reverse complement strand
TTTCGAAGTTGAGCAATGTAGAACAGAAATTTAGAAATTCTTTCTTCTTGAAAACAGTTGATGGCTGGAATCAACTTAGTGACAATGTTGTGTGCTAGCAAACAGTGGAGAGCTTCAAGACAGCTCTCGAACAATTCTACTAAATGTTTAGTGGCTCTCTCTTTCGGTGCAATTTTATGCCGTAACTGGCCCTGCACTGTATACATTCAGGCTCAGATTCAGGACGGGAAATTAGAGTCCGTAATAGAAGGTCATGTTCTCCCATGTATTTCAAGTATGCGAGCATCCTTTGCCCATACTTACTTTTGACCTTATAGTCAGTGCGTGACGATCGCAGTGTAATAGCGTGTTTCGATCGTGACGTCACACACACACACACACACACACACTATATATATATATATATATATATATATATATATATATATATATATATATATATATATATATATATATGTATGTATGTATGTATGTATGTATATATGCTTGCGTCATCTTGTCATATGACTTTGTCTCAAACATTTAGTCATTACTATATGCTATAGTCGACAATTATATCAATCCGTTTTGATTGATATTTTAGTCATTTATTTTTACTTACGACATGATCCGCATGCTAGACTATACTATACTCGGGTGGGTTATTTTTTTTTTTGTTTTTTTTTTTTATAAGAAACGGAGCGCTTGTCTGACATCCATGTCACTAACCAGTCCGTCATATTAAAGTGTTCCAACAAATTAGCTTAACAGGACAACACTAATGATTGGTTAAAAGTTGCTAATAAAATGCCAGGTGTTCTCGTGTATTTCATTTAGGCGCCCATACGTCGTTATACTGTGGCCTTGCGGTCGTGGTGCACGATGATTAAGTGTAACATGTAAGTTGTATGTTCAGATATTTATAATAGTAGAGGTTGAATCAGAAGAGTTAATTATGTACATGCATATTCACACCGAAAACTCATGAATATTAACATATATATTTGTCTTGCCTGCACGAGCATTGTGGGATAAAGTTGTCACTTTTCCTTCGTCGTTGTCATTAACAATGTTAATGTTTTCAATTGTCGAGTATTAGCTGCTGCATTCGAGTGAAAATCCTTGATAATAGCCTACCGCTGTAGGTAGAAGGTTATACGTGATATACTCGGAGTTTAATGTTTGCCTATATAACCCGCGTAACCAGCAGGTGCACAATCTTCAAGGTTTGCAATAAATATTCTGAAAGTCACATGACTTCAGCGGCTTCATCCAGCTGAAACGTTTGGATATAACTATGTGTCTAATGTACACATGTTGATATAAATAGGCGTTCCAGTCTTGCTAGTGTCATTTGCTTAAGAAGAGAGCTTTGTTTATTGTTCTAATTTTTTTTAAGTTATATACGATGTCTGGATAAAATTTCTTAACAATAGTGTGCTGTTCAACAAAGTACGGCATTAGTAAACAGTACGTCAATGCATCACATCGAACTACTGCCCATGCGCCTTGATATATTTTTTCAGTTTGATTTTTTCAATTTTATTCACGTTTTTGGTACGAGGGGTATTTGAAAAGTTCTAAATATTTTGTTTCTTTCAACAAGCCAGTAAATCCAGTGCGTGTCAGTGGACAATGTAATGTTCTATGAAATGATCCGCAAGATACATGTATATGCATGGGACAAAACGTAGGCAAATGACTGTGATGCAAAAGTGTATCAGTAGGAGGACAATTTTGCTACCGTGAAAGGGGCATTTGGTGAAAATACTCGATACACAGTGAAAGATATTTATATTATCACATGCATTAATTCATCAGCTGTTTTTAATATACTGGAAAATCATTAATCACTCAGACAGGTTTGTACTAGATGGGTCCGGCGCTTTTAGACGGCCGATCGTAATAGAATCGGGTTGAAATCGCCAAACGGCTACTCGCCAAATTTAAAAAGACTGATAACAAACGTTTTAATAAGATTGTCGCAAGTGATGAAACTTGGGTTTACTTTTTTTTAACCCGACTCGACAGAAAATAATAAATTCTAAATTAAAAACAACAAAATAACAACGGAGCTATGACCCGAAGTCACTTGACGCAGTCTGAGTGTTAACATACGCATTATTTTTCGATGTAGAAGGCTGGATCTTCCATGTACCTGTGACTGACTTTACTAGGGTAGCTGTACATTTTTATTCGCAACTTTGATGCCAATCTTACAGATAATACTTCGACTGCATGCCGTTAGACGCCATTAGGATCGCTCGGTTATTTACAAAGCAAGGAAGAACTGAGAAGTTTCGAATGCAATGAAGTACTGTTTCATTCGTAACTTCTTCGTTAATCCTGTATACAACTCGTAGAAATGACAAAGGTATTATGGATAGATTTGTGTCCTTTTTGAGGTGTAATTTATGGCGAACAAAATGCATGATTTCTTTACTTGGTAAATTACTATGCTGACATATATACAAGGCATATGTTTTGTCCCTCAGAAAATATCAGAGGTGGTCCAAATGTGGTTGGAAGTGCAGTTTTCCAAAAAGTGAATGCAAGATGGCATTTAATAATGGATAGTCAGACTGAGAAAATGCAGTGCGTAAAGGTTTAAGGAGAGTACTTTTAGGGGATGAACTGACGACCTGCTCACTACCAAATAACTATTTTGTACAGGGCGCTAATATTCGAAGCATGTTATCTACGCATGTGTTTACGGGGTGAATTAAATAATCATGTGGATAGTTTGGACTTATTCAAGTTTTGATGAAGTTGTAGGAATTATTATTTTTTCTTAGTTGCAGGTGATTAAATTTTCTTGCCTGTTTGTAATTACCCTAGTGTAGTGTGTTAGTCGCGGTTAAGGCAGAGAAATTGTGCATGCCCCATAATGACTATCTGCCGACATGTAAATGTGGAACGCCAAATCCTTGAAAATGTATGAGAGAAAGTAGTCGGCATCGAGCGGTAAGTAATCAATACCGAGTAGGAGTGACGCAGCTGGGGTAGTCGAGTTCAGGTTTTAGAGGACATAGGGCAAACTGGAGAGCTAATTAGAAAAGTTGAAGAGATCATAGGGTGTGATGGAAAGAGCACTATGCGAGCCGGAGAGATGGAGAAAACATAGGACAGGCAGGAAAGGAAGAACTAGTATTCGCGATCGAGCTGGAGAGGTCATAGGGTTAACTGGATGGATCATGAGACAAGATGGACAGGCCGTATGGCAAGCGGGACAGGTCATATGACAAGCTCGACAGGTCATATGGCAAGCTGCAAAGATCACGGAGCGAGTCGGAGAGGTTATAGGGAGAGCTAGTGGGCAAGGAAGAGAGGCTTAAGTGGAATACGAGGATCGGCGAGATTAAATGAATTGAGAGCGAGTGGCAGAAGACGAGAAACAATTAGAATAGGAAATTGAAAGATAGAAGCTTCATTTGTGCTTTATAATGTCAATAAAGAACTAGACACGACCCCCCCCCCCCAAAAAAGAAAAATAACACCAAAATATTAGGAAGAATGTACCATGAAAACAAATTCTAACAACTGCATAGTTTTAAGTTTGATTAATATAGTTAGCTATGAAGTTCAACTCAAATATATTTACTATCTTATTTGAGCATTTTCAGTCGTAGAACAGTATTACATTAGTGGTTACTCTTGTTTCCTCACCCCATCCCACAATTAAAGAATTAAAGAGCCTTCACAAAATACACAAAACTTCATAGCTACCGAGAGCGAATTAAATTTAAAAAAAAACATTGTGAGAAATTTGGAAGTTCTGTTTCTATACACGTTGACGGTCTATAGGTTATAAACAAACTCTGTAAATTGGGTACGGTTAACTCTGGCGTGAGACACAGTTTTCTAAAGTTAAAACCGAAGACAGAAGAATGCAAGTAATGTTTTGTATTTAAAAAGTATCTTATTTGCAATGTATGACAGAGAGAAGAGAATCACAGATTTTCTAAGTATCTTTCAGTTGAAAAGGCGAAAACAATATATATATATATATATATATATATATATATATATATATTATAAATACTTTGACCAAAGCAGAAATAATCAGTTCCTTAGACTTCGTGCCTATTGTTTGGTTATTTTTTTTTCAATAGAAAGTCTCAGCTTTTAATACCGTTCTGACAAATAAAAATACATGTGTCATTTATAGGGCAACTTTTAACATGTGTTTTAGTTTCTGACATACGATAACTGTAGTGAAATATAAAGTTTTGTGCTTGCATGGACGCATTTTACTACAGTTGTAAATATTCCTTGAGACGGTTAACTTCGGTTAAAGATATGATTTAATATGGCTCCAATTAATAGATTATTATTTTTGTTCTTTTATATTTTGCAATGAAAAATATGTTTAAAATTGTAAATTATAGAGGATTAGCTATATCTTAAGTTGTACACTCGAGGGGTGATCGTTGGAATCAGGCACAAGATACCAGTTTTATGTGAGTGTTTGATACATTGATGTGACAAGGTCTCTAAATATTATAATAATTTTGTTTCCATGGGGATTGTTTGTTGTTTGAGGTCTTTACAAGTGAGGACTAAACACGGTGACGTCCGCACAGAGACGCACAGAACAGCAATAAACACTAATAATAATAAAGCCGAAATTGTGCTTAAAGTATCGATTTGAATTTCTTGTTACTGCTTCTGGCAGCCATCGCTATTAAACAGCACGCAGATCGTCCCATGAGTCTTAATAGTTGTTTATCTTTTATAGAATCACCACGTATGAAAGTTTGTACGTATATATAATTAACTTTAGTAAGACTTCAAGTTTCAGGTTAATTGCGCTTTGTTTTTTGTTTTCTCCCTAATTATATTACTTTAAGAATCACAGATAACCAGCTGCAGGCGAATCATGCTAATAGTTTTATTTCTTTTTACTTCGTGCTAGAGTTAAAGTCTCTATAGCAGTCAGGCTATTACTTGATACTGTTAATATTAGATTTGAAGGTTATACCAGTCAGGTAATTGCCTGAAACCGTTTATGTTAGATTTGAAGCCTCTTTACCATTCAGGTAATTGACTGAAACCGTTTATGTTAGATTTGAAGGTTATACCAGTCAGGTCACTTCCTGCAACCGTTTATGTTAGATTTAAAGCCTCCTTACCAACCAGACCATTGCTTGAAACCTTTGATGTACTAGTTATTTTATTAACCGCAGAAGCAGTAAACCTGAATGGGAGAAAACTGTTCAATATGCTGTAGTAAATTGTATCATAAACCCATGTTAACCGTACATAAAATATGTAAATGGTATCATAAACCCATGTTAACCGTACATAAAATATGTAAATGGTATCATAAACCCATGTTAACCGTACATAAAATATGTAAATTGTATCATAAACCCATGTTAACCGTACATAAAATATGTAAATGGTATCATAAACCGAGTTAACTGTGCATAAAATTTGTAAATTGTATCCTAAGAAGAAGTTAACCGTCCATAAAATCTGTAAATTTTATCATAAACTGAAGCTAACCGCGCATAAAATCTGTAAATTGTGTCCTAAACCGAAGTTAACCGCGCATAAAATCTGCAACCCATTGAAAGCACCATCTCATAGTTTGTACTCGCAAAACCGAATGCACGACTCTATTTAAGTAAATGAATATTGTATATGTGAGAATGTGTGTGTGTGTGTGTGTGTGTGTGTGTGTGTGTGTGTGTGTGTTCAAAATAACTTGTAAGGTATTTGTTTTCAATACAAGCCCTCACGGAAGGTGCCAGAAGCGATAAAATTTCCTTCACTAAAACAACATGTCTTGTTTTTTTAACTGAAGAAATCTTTCATTCGCATTATGTATGTGCCGTTACTAGTGCTTGAATGATTTTATCATAATGAATTACGCTATAGCCTTCAGTCAGCACGTGCAGCGGTATGACACTAAAAGAAAATAATGGCGAGCTGATGCGGTATAATTTTTTTGTATCAACCACGTGATATAGGAATACGATGTTAATTTGCAATACCTCGCCTTCAGCGAGGACAACACCAAAATAGAACATAAAACTAGAAGTATTCCTAGCGCGCTAACAAAGAGAACATAAAATAGTTTGACATTTTGTTCACGAAGACGGCTATGTATCACTGCTCCTGCATGTTGAGCATAGTTTCAGCATCTTGTTTATATTAATCATACCCCAAAAGCCACAGCTGTAATTGAGTTTCCATCCATCACTTTCTTATCAATCGATTTTTATTAGTCACCTGGACAACATATTGAAATTTCGCATGTATGGACCCGTCGTGCAGGCAACTCCAGTGTTTGAATGCTGCAGAATAGTCAAATTTATCTATGCACGCGAAATATTACACTTTTATTTGTAAAATCGATTTTAAACGGGGTATTTAGATCCAAGAACACTACTTGCAATTAGCATATCCTCACGTTCAGCTCGCCGATCAATTATTTTTACAGTTTCCATATCCGTAACCAGGTAACCGAGATTCACGGAATTAGATGCGTATATATTTAAATCTCTTTTGTATGAGTATGTGTCATTTGATATTTTGATAGGAAGGTAGGGGCGGGGTAATAACGGTAGATGTCATGTTTGCATGGGAGTCCAATATTGCGGCCATGTATAGTTAATTGTCTATGTTAATCAGGACTGAGATTTGTTAGAAAAGATGCAACAAGGATGTTTTATTTTGCCATATCAATAGACATATAGATCTCAGACAATAATTCGGAGGAATGTTTGCCTTTTAAATAAAATCAAATCAAAAGAAACCTCTCTTCAAGGACTGTCGATTATGCCATATCAGGTCATGAAAACTGTACCTAACATGGAATGCAGACCAGATTTGATCCCACTTTAAAGCCGCTTTTAATATTCGCCTAAAAGCTAAATAAAAAAAGAGAGAAAAACAACCGTCATTTCGAAGGATTTTCCATCTAAAATATTTTGATTAAAATATCACTTATTATTTATTTCAGAGGCAACATGGGGTGTATTAAGTCAAAGACACTGGAAGTGTCTCAAGAAAGTGATCTTAACGGCAAATGCAACAAGACACCCAGTAGTATAATTCCTGAGACTATGCAAGATTCCAGAGTAAGCGTCAAGAAGGACATCCAAAAACCAGCATCACTGAACGAGACCAGCTCTTCGTCGCAAATTGGTTATACGCGTGAAGATGGGACAAATTCGTCGACAGGCCAAAACAATCACGAAAACACGGAAGTAAACTATCTGAATATGGGGAAAACTAATTCTTTGAAAGATTTCCAGGTTGAAAATACCAAATGTGATACACATGAGACTAATGAAATGAATGAGAATATAACTCTGGAAAGACATGTTGTAAAAGAAATAGTAATGGACGAGATCACGTTTGAAGAAGACCCTGTTTCGAAAGACATTGGAATCTTGTCAAGGAATGGCCAAAAGGAGCTAAAGTCTTCAAAGACACGAACTAAAAATGATGAAAAGAAGGAATTTAAGCATGATTTAGTACATGAAGTCAAAGAGATGCACGTGCATGAACTCCCAGAGAATCTCCCAGGACCAGCACCTCCTAAAACAAAGAAAAAAGATCTCATTACGGACACCACTTTCACAATGGTGGATGCTTTGCTGGACAAAGTAAGTTCTTGTTACTATTAGCCTCCTTTTACGTACAATTTAAGTGGGCCGTAATTGGTACCCACGTAGAAGATTCTGAGCTTTTATCGACGGCATGCACATATTTTGAGTAGATGCCAGTTACAACGATACAATCTATGTAACTATATAGCTATCTTGACATCAGGTTGATGAAATCATTGCATTTTGAACTTTTTTAAGTCAGAGCTGTATGAGATATAGTAGGAAATATTGATTTATTTTTCCTTTTTCTTCAGCTGTTAGACATGTTCATATCATTAATCAACGGCAGTCGAATTGAGGTCGCGTTTGACTGGTATAGCACTACTGCTACAGGGATCTTAATAAAACATATGCAACCTCAATATGTGTGCATCCTCGTTAGTGTACCAGAAGTAAAAATACTCTTTATTTAAACGTACTCTTGCTCAGCGTAGATTTATCATACTAACGCAAAGAAGTGTGCAGCAGGAAGTATCAATATGGTAGGCATTTTATCGCGTTTAACAAACTCTCGCTTGAACTCCCGCGAGAGTCTGGTTGAATAATTTTTAAAGACCAATAGCTCCTCTAAATACAGGAGAGCAAACAAAAGAGCCCTAAGAATTCGAAGTTAGCGCTTGTTTTGGTAACTACGGATCAACAACGAGTATAGTAGAAGAGACCTAACTACAGAGCACCACGAATTCGTTGTGAAATGATTTCCATGTTAAATGCAACTTGAGCATCGTGTCCTTCGTTTCTTTGCTTCTTATTTTATTTCGCGTGAAACTATTGTTGTCCGACCAATTAAAATGCCCACTCTAAACTGCACTGCTCTTATAATGTATATGATTGGTTACAATTCTCGTTATGCCTAGCAAGTAAAATCAAGTCGGATTCACTCGTTTGATTACAGTTTATTATAAAACTGGGACATGACTTAAGTTGTACACATATGATCAATGATATTCCTTCGAGGCATTTGAAAATATGTTTGTAATGGATGTGCAATCGTTGTTTTGGTCTGAAAGAAAACTCTAACGAGGTAAACATTATACACCAAAGCACATCAGATAGATTTGGACTCTTTTATCTCTTTCAGGTGGACGTAGAAGCAGAAAAATCCGTTCCCCGATTGGGTTTGTTTCTCTCAGGAAAATTCAAGCAAGATGATTTCAAGACCCTTGATAATGAAGAGGGACCAGCGGTAAATTTGCCAAAAGTTGCTCCGCCAAAAATTATCAAGAAGACTCTGATGAGTGACCCAGATATGTTCAAACACGTGGACGAATATTCCAAAACCGTGAGTTTTCTACCATGCAATTGTGAAGCTTTCAGTGTGTATTACAGGTAAAAACGGATCGGAGGTCGAGATAAAGATGGTTGTAAGAGACGTTTCAGAAAAAAACAATTATATATATTAAAATATATGTGACTAATATGTTGAAATAAGGAATATATATAAGAAAAGGCAATAATTTTCTCAAGTTTAAAATATGGGAAATATATGTTGAAATAGAAATACAATGCATGTAAAACAGCATTATAGAAATCCTACGAAGTTATTTTTTTCAAGAACATAGCAAAAGTAAATTTAATTCCATTCAAGGTAAAATGAATAGGTGTGCAAGCGGTGCATTATTTTGTCAAGTATATATACGGTGGAATACCTTACGTCATGCACACTTATAAAAGCATTGTCTCGTACTTTTAAAACTTTATACTGTTTTGAACAAGAAACTTATCACTCTTTTAAGATCGAAAATTTTAATCCATACTTCATACTTTTAATAGAGTTAATAGCACAGGAAATGCTTTATGTTTTGCATGACTTTCTGAAAGACAGAGCTGACGTTCACTCATAGGTAACTGGATATGGTCAATTATATACGTTCTGCTTTCAACATATTAATTATGGTTGAAGGGATATATTGTCCACAACGATGCGTTTAATTGATTTGTTTCGTTACTATTTTGTAAATTTGTTGGGCCGGGCGGGGGCGGGGGGGGGGGGTTTTCCGTGTTGGAGGTTGTTTTTTTTTTTTTTTTTCTTCTTCTAATTCAAATAATAATAATAATAATAATAATAATAATAATAATAATAATAATAATAATAATGTGAAGGTACGAGTGAAATATTTCTCAATACCAAACCAGATCCTGTTGTCAGAAAACTATACCATTCACTGGATTTTGTTTGGCGATCAAAAGCAACCATGCAGCTTGATGCTGCGTGTGATTTTGACGAGACTTTCTAATCCCGTGTAACTCAACATCGTCCAACAACTCGGTATTTGTATGTACACTGAAAGATATCTGTGTCATTTTTACTGTTTTCTTATTTAGCCATCTTTGAAAATGAAAACTGATCTGTTTGTTAGGCTTCTTCAAATATAAAAAAATATTATAAATACGTAGTTTATAAATATCTTCAACTGACGTAATATCTGTTTCAGCGCCATTTTTGTTCATGCAATCAAAATTATATCGCGGATGAGGCGAATAAAATGTTGAATGTTGACCTTAGATACTATGTTACAATTACGACAACAAATTCCTTTCCTTTCAGGTACCGGAGTCTGTGCGGTATTCGGTGGACAAATTAGCAGAATACCTATCTACTGTCGCTCGAAACGACATGGAAAAAATCAGAGCGTTTTATTATTGGATTTGCCATAATATTAGGTAAGTAGTATTTTCCCCCAAGAAATACGAGAGGTGATTTAAAATGATCTGAATTAAATATTAGTGCACTGTACAACAAAAGTTCTTTTAAGTGAACAGGATGTTAGTGCATTATCTTAAAATACTCCCCAAACACCTCCACAAACTTGTTCAGTCTGATTATTTCGTTATTAAATACCATTTTGAAGTCAATGTTTGGTATGTTGTTCATACACTGGAAAACTGCTTTTCAGCCTCATTTTTCATTTTTAAAATGTCTACCTTATTCTGACTGGTCGTAGGAGCGGCACCAATGACTTGGCGACAATTTCTCTCCATTTTGCCCTGCTCTCCACTTCACTTTGTGACTTTGCAAAGTCCTTGCCTGTCCACTCTTTGATGTTATCTTCTTCTGTCTGCCTCGTTTTCTCTTTCCTGTCACTGTGCCTTGCAGTATTGTCCTTGACAGGCCAGATGAGCGTGAAACGTGACCATACCATCTTAGTTTGCGTTACTCTACGGTGGTGAGCAGATCCTCATATGATCCTGTTGTTCCTTCGATTCTAATATGCACCTCCTTCATAGAGACGTGGTCTGAATACGAGATTTTCAGGGTCCTTCGATAACATCTTATCTCTAGAGCATGGATTCTTCTCTCTAATTCTGCTGTCTGGGTCTATGTCTCACATATATGGAGGAATAAAGACATGACGAGGAAGAGCATAAGCTTGATCTTGGACCCAAGCGTAATGTTGCTGTCCTTCCAAATAGGCCACAGCATGGTCACTGCAGTTGTTGTCTGCGCACTCCTAGAAAGAGCTTCAGGTTTTGAACCTTCATCAGAGGTTACAGCACCTAGATACTTGAAACTTGCCACTGTGCCCAGCTTCTGTCTATTCACTCTCATTTCCTTCTGAATGCCACTAGGGTTGTTTGTCATTCAGCTACACAGAGGCTTTCAAATCGTCTGCCACTCAGCAAATCTTTGATAACGTGATTTAGCCAAAAATACTTGGAGCTAAATTTGGACTGTATGGTGGATGTGTCAAAGTTTGGAGCTCCTTCAAGAGTTTGTCTCGACGCCGGATTTATGCGCCAGTTGTTTCGGGTAGTATACTATAACGTTTGGCTACACTTTTGAGGTTTACAAATACCCGGTGACACTAGCAGAGTCAGTCACAGAGGGCTTATAAATCTGTCTTGACAGTCGGACAATGTCGAGCGATATGTGGGCTAAGCTTCTCCGATTCAAACGTTATTATTTTCTCTTGAGTCAAAACCGCTCTGGTGGCCTAAGTGCTTCGAGCATCCGCCTCGGATGTTGGAGGTCGCGGGTTTGAACCCCTGCCTAGCCGTACCAAAGACTTATCAAAATGGTGCTAACAGCTGTCTCGCTTGGCGCTCAGCATGAAAAGGTTAGTGTTAGGACTGGTCGGCCCGGTCAGGATGGGTGGGTGGGACACGATGCTACATGCCTGTGGCATGATGCCCCAGTGCTAGACATCACTATAACCTGTCACATTGCAGACATCATAGCAATATGACTGACATTTTTTAAAGCTACCTTAATAATCCAAATATCACACGCTTGTCTTGAGTCGTATTCAAATATGTAAGTCTATATTTCATCATCTGTGATAATTTCATTCAAGTGTCTGTGGTCGTCTTATATATAAATCTTCACATTTGTCTGTTTGTACCGGCTGCCAAACAAGAGTTCGCGAGTTCGAAACTCGCGGCGGGATCCAAACCTTTTTAATACTTTTTTTGCATTTTTATGTTCAAACTGTCTTTAAAACTCTCTTATCCCAATTTGTAAAACAAATTCTACTTTTTTTTAAAATTCTAGTAATAGGACGGGCAATGAACCTAGTTCTTTTCATATTTTTTATTTAGCAACTTTGCAATTTCAATGGAAGTCTGGTTTTGATCAGAATCAGCGAATGCGGGACTCATCTTGCACTTTCTGAGCTGCAAATGATTCTTCAATATATTAAAAACAGCTGACGAATTAATGCCAGTGATAACAGAAATATTTTCTACTGTCAGCAGAGCATCTTCATCAATTTTCCTCTTTAACAGCAGCGACGTCCCGCTAACCAACCATAGACAACAATCCTTTTGTATACGGACCATCTTTCGTGAATTTTAGACCATTTTAAGACGATGAAACCACCAGACAATTGAAGGACATGACAGAGAATTGCATCTGCAAACTTTATCCAAGTCGGCCTCGATTTCAGTTGGAGAGTATCCTAAAAGCACCAAGATTTTACTGTATGCTCTAATTACAGTTGCATATTTGTTCTCCTCGATATTTTTAAATCACTCTCATTTACCCAAGTTACGTCCCATGCATACATCTGCAGATGTCAGGCGTGCTGCACGTACAGCTGCCGATCAATTTATAGAACATTATTTTCTCTATTGATTGACATTAAACTTACTGACAGGTTTAAAGCAGAAAGGTAAACAAAATATTCAGAACTTTTCAGATAGAAAAGAAACAAAAAGTTAAACAAAATATCCAGAAAAGAAACAAAAAGTTAAATAAAATATCCAGAACTTTTCAGGTACCTTGTACTGTTTTTTTTTTTTTTATCCCGATACGAAACATAATTGTAATTTTCCCTCGTGAAGATAATTGGAGACAATGACAATCGCTAGAAGTGTTTTGCTGTTTGTAAATATGCTGTGTTAAGCACACCATATAACTAAGTAACACCACTTGTGCAAAGATTTCTATGAAGCACATAGACGGTCGCGTGCTTCAAGTCTTCTGCTTGTTGCGGGGTTGCTGGATCTTCGAAAGGTACAAATGCCAAGACATATATCTGCCGTATATTTGGTACCACTCCATACCATGGTGCTTCAAACCAAGCTATATGACAGGAATGGGAATTTGACAGTTACAAACAAGGATTGCAGAATTGTAAGTAACTTGGAGAATAGTTCAAAAGTTATGCCAGATGCTGGGCAAAAACAGGATACATGGAATGACTCAGACATTGATGGAGTGACGCAGTTTAATTTGGTGTTGCCGGTTTCATAATGTCTCATCTGCTGGCATGGTTGTATTCCGTTGTTATTTTCTTACTTTTCCATGATAATTTCGCTCTTCTCATTATGTTTCATTGTTGATTTTTATCTAGCTTGTAAATTAACTTCACTTGTTCTCAGTTGTTCTTATTTTTATACTCTGCCACGAAAGTTGTACGGCATAATGACTAACTGTTGTCCATCTGGCTGGTGGATGCGCAAGCTGATGCACAACAGTTTTTGTTTCCGTACAGTAACTGTCATTCAAGTGAGCATATTTCTTTGAAATTTTATAAGGGTACTTCTCATGTAAATTATTTTAAAACTCTTTATTTGCGGATCGTGTTAAGGTCAAAATTGATGTTACCAAAAATCGATTTTTGGTATCTAATATCCGTACATTTATTAGAGTGTTCCTGAACATATTTCGATGTCATTTAGTATATTTATTTCTTTCAAACCTCTAAATTATGTTTATTGACTTTTAGATCAGCAGCAGGAACGTCAAGGTCACAGTTAATAAAAATCTTTTTGCTTCAGCACACCAGGCGGTTTCAACAAAATTTGGTATGTTTGGTCATTTCATCCTTTGTAGAAGCATATTAGTTTGTCGTTAGCAGACTGCAGTGTAAGAACAGTGTTTCAACAATGTGTGTAGAGAGTGGCACTTTTTACATGACTAACATCATAATGGCGGGTTATCACATGTACATATATAAAAGGCAGAGATTATGCCTGCAGATAGGGACCCTTGAAAGACTGGCAAAAACTCCTTTTAAGTTTGTCGCCTAGCTTACTTTGAAAGTCTCAGACTACCTAGCTATCTGGATAGACATATGTGGGTCATTTATGTCCTCCTTATATGTTTCCACTACCTAATTTTATCCAGGCCCTACTTCGTAAAAGATATGGATGAAGTAGGATACCAATGCACAGTATAATAGCAATTTACATAGTTTACTGTGCAGTATGCAAACATAATTATGTAAGAATAAAATAAGTGTGTAAATCACAATATATTTTTCCTCATTTATTATAAACGTTGATCACTGTGACCCATATCTTCCACGCTTTACTGACTTGGGTTAAATTCTATGTTTTCATTTCACTTCTTGGTTGATTTACTTTTTTTCGGTTTTTATTAACTTTCCTCCAGATTGATAGCATTTTTCGTGAATTTAAAATATGTCATATTTGATAATGTTTTGACTCTTAAATCACATACACAATACATATAGAAAGCTAACCTGAAGCATTCGTCCTCGTACTCAGGACTTCATGAACAGACTGATTTAATCTCAGCTGACTGTTAACATCAGTCTGGCCGTATCTTGGAACTAAGTAAAAGTTTTAGTTCTAGAACCGGCCTGGTTTGAGCTTGAGGTTAAAGAATCTACCTACATCCGTGCGCAGAAGCCGACGCTGAACAAGGACGGGGGCCGTTACAACCTGCCGCATATCTGGTACAATCTGTTAAACATCACTCACTTATTCTCTCGGGTGATTTTATCAGTCAGTTAATGATAGATCAGTCTGCTGATGAAGTCCTTAGTATGAGGACGAAATCTTCAAGTTACCTTTCTATATTTATCGTGTATGTGATTTAAAAGTTGAAATATTATCAGATATGAATAATACTAAACAGTTAAGTTTTCACCAACATGTTCAAATCTGTCATTTAAATCAAATTATTTGGCGCATGTGTACAAATGAATAATGTATATTACGGTTTGGGTCAGCATCCGTAATGTTGGGGTGGCAGTAGGGGTTGGGGGGGGGGTGTATAAAAAGTAAACTGTTTCCCAAATTGCTACGATCTTATTACAGACATACTTTGTTAAATATAATGCATGTAGTTGATGGGAGCAGATCAGTAAAGAAAATAAAAACAAACAAAAAATAATAATAAACCCACAATGATTTATGAAAGTTTTGTAAAGCAATTTATCTTTCTTATTCTACTAATAATATGCTTTAAATAGAATATTAGATGTCGTACTTGGTAAACATCTGTATGTCCAGAAAGCAACGTATGGTGAAATAAATCGAGTCAAATGCATGATTAACTGTATATGGAACAGGTGCCCACTGATTTAGGGTTATTGCTATTGGATTACATAATAAAAAGCGGAACTACAAAAATATATCCTTTTGTTTCGTTTAAATCAGGTTTCAGTTTGTACAAAGTTTGCTTTATACATGCAGGAACATTTGGTTATATAATGAAATATTATTTTTTTTAGAATTCCTCGAAATTTATATAAAGTAAATTGTGCCGATGCTAGGTGTTAATATTGTAAGTGTTAACATTAGTTGGATTCTTGGGAAGACCCTATGGATAGCACTGCATATAATAATTTACATCTCTAAGACTTCAATTACAGATAATATTAAAAGGTTCCTTGTCGCTTCTGTTTAATACTATCATTTCTAGTATTTAAAAAAGCAAACTTATTCATACTCTTTATTTGAAATTTATCATTTTATTGAAGCCACCAGATTGAACTGTTTCTGAGGGCGTCATAAACATTAATAGAACTGTAAAAAATTCAAGGTTAATTGAGAGCCTGGCACTTTTATTTTTTAAAATTAATATTGTGCAATGATATAGTACTTTATTGTTATATGTAAAGGTAAACGTCCCCTATTTTACATCCATTTATAGTCATATATTTCTTAATTTGGAAAAACTTTGAAGTTAGAATTACAACAAGATATAAATAGAATTTATTATGAAACACTGTTTTGTAGCGCATCTGCCTTTTTCAATTGCACGTCTAATTCTGCGCTGGATTTGTACATGAAAATGGCTGCTGTATTACAGAAACGTACTGAATGAGTATTTAAGACCGAACTTCTTGTTTGAAATAAATAAATGAATAGTGCAAGCCATGTCAGCTAGATATATGTGGTACATTGATCCAGGCCATGGATATATGTTTGTCTTTAAATATTGTACATTGATCCAGGCCCTGGAAATACAATATGTTTGTCTTTTAATATTGTACATTCATCCAGGCCCTGGACATACAGTATGTTTGTCTTTAAATATTTTATATTGATCCAGGCCCTGGACATGCAATATGTTTGTCTTTAAATATTGTACATTGATCCAGGCCCTTGACATACAGTATGTTTGTCTTTAAATATCGTACATTCACAGGCCCTGGACATACAGTATGTTTGTCTTTAAACATTGCACATTGATCCGGGCCCTTAATATATGTTTGTCTTTAAATATTGCACATTGATCCAGGCACTGGATATTTGTTTGTCGTTCAGTTTGGTACAGTGACACAGGCCTAGAATACATGTTGTCTTTCGATACGATACAGTGATCCAGGCTTTGAATGTATTGAATGTCGTATGTAGGAATACTTAAATTTGCTGTACATTTCCTTGTACTTTAGGAATGTACTTTGCTGCACCTATTTTCGCAAATTCCCATTGTTGTATGTGCTATACTGGATTTTTGTTTAAATGTGTATACATTCAAAATTCAGGTAACAATAATTTCAGTACCACACTTTATAAGGACCACAGCATTATCAACATGAAAAATTCATTGTACAAACTTCCAGTCCTCGCCCCGTTTTCCTCTTCAAACTGGATTATATAAAGGTATAATTTGCATGCGTAGTCTAGTGAAAACGGGAATTTTCGAAAGGCGTACTTTGGAAAAAAAAGCACTGGTTTGTTCGCACGTGTCGTAACTAATTTTTGGTGCATGCGTGTCTAGATGTATACCTTGTATGGATGTTTATATATGGTTTATGGTATGGTTGAATACTATTTGAAATATTGCTAAATTGTAGCAAAGTATTAATGACTTTGCAAAACTATTATTTTTTTCTTAACAAATGCATATGCATGACATAATCATGGAACTAACAATCTTAATATGTCATTTTTTAAACTTTAACTATAAATATGGTTGTGACGGTTTTGTTTAACGATATTGAGACGCAGAATTTACTACAAGATATCAATGTATTTAAAGATATGTATATTTAGCCAAGACAAATATTGTATCTGGCGTAATTTTTTAAAGCTTTTCTACCTTTATTAATGAAACTGGCTATCCTTCGCAGCAACAAAATTTTGACGTTACTGGTATTCGTCCATCCGTACAGACAGACATGTAGGCAAAGACATACATGCGTACATACATACATACATACAGACAGACAGACAGACAGACAGACAGATAGACAGACAGACATACGCGCGCACGCAAGCGCAAGCACACACATACATATATACACAGATAAATACATACATACATTTCTTCGTCTATGCATGTTAATTTCAAATCATTACTGACAGGTATTCATTCAACAAAGGTAGTGACATACCAGAGCGTCTGAAGCACGACGCAGCATCTACTCTGCGTCAGGGTCAAGGTAGCTGTGTCAGTGTAATGAAGGCTTTATGCAGGTTAGTATATATTTCTTCAGGTAAGCATCAATATATACCGGTAAGCATATATATATATATATATATATATATATATATATATATATATATATATATATATATATATATAGAGAGAGAGAGAGAGAGAGAGAGAGAGAGAGAGAGAGAGAGAGAGAGAGGTGGTTAGAGACCGCTCCGAGGGCCTAGTGGTTAGTAGAGTGTCCTCTTCGGATGCAGGACGTTGCGGGTTCGATTCCCGGCGAAGTCATACCTAGGATTTATCAAAATGGTACTAGCAGCTGCCTCGCTTGGCGCTTATCATTAAGAGGTTAGTGTTTGGACTGGTCGGCCTGGTGTCAGGATAATGTGACTGAGTGGGACATGATGCTACATGTCTGCGGCATAAATGCCGCTGTGCTAGACATCACTGCAAACTGCCACACTGCAGACATCGTATATATATGGCTACGTTAAGAATCCAAATCGCGTACACACACACACACACACACAAGGAAGTAAGCATATACTGGTCGAACTAGGATAAATGTTGATATTATTGCTGCACATTTTCAGACATTTTAGTTAGACTGCTCATTCTTGAGCATGATCTAGGTACTATAATAGTACGAAATACATGTTAGTCCCCATTTAAATGGATATAACAGAATATTCGCACCAGTATATACATTACATACATACTAGGAGGGGTAAGAAAGATGAGACCTTTCAAATGTGCAAACATTAATGATGCTGAGAGAGAGAGAGAGAGAGAGAGAGAGAGAGAGAGAGAGAGAGAGAGAGAGAGAGAGAGAGAGAGAGAGAGAGAGAGATTAATGTTTTCAGTCTACTTAAGTAAGAAGGTTGTCTGATATAGCTTTATAGCTTGTCATGTCTAATGCCTCTATCATTACTACGATGAAAGGATGACAATGCAAATTCCACGCCAGTTAATTGGTGAACGTAAAATAACGTACACGGTACTGAAACAGTGGAGTCTATAAACATGCTTCGTCATACTTTGATGAAAGCTTAACTGTGTAGTAATATTCACATTTGATAATTTATTTAACTTTTCAATTACATGTACCAAAAAATAGAGAAAGCTAATCTGAAACTTTTATCCTTACACTAAGGACTTCGTCAGCAGACTGATGTGATCTCTACTGACTGTCAACATCGCTCGATGGAATGGTGACCTCGTTTGAGGTATCACGGCACATCCACAATGTTTGCCCTGGCCATACTATAACTTGGAACTCCGTAAAATTCGTATCGAGAACAAGCCTGATACGAGCGGGGGCTTAAGGAATCGATTTACGTCCTTGCGCACAAACCGACGCTGAACAGGGACGGGTGCCGTTACAACCTGCCTCATATCTGGGACAACCTGTTAACATTGCTCAACATTCCGTCGAGCAATGTTGACAGTCACTAGAGATCACATCAGTCTGCTGATGAAGTCCTTAGCGTAAGGACGAAAGCTTCAGTTTAGCTTTCTCTGTGTTTTTTGTCTATGTAATTGAAAAGGTAAATACATTGTCAAATATACTTCGTCATCATGACAATATTCAACGCTACTGCCTTCCATGGAACAAAGAAATACTAAAATGCCATTGATAAATTTGTACCGCATACAACTGTCTCTTTACTCTGAGCTAAGAAAATAAATTATATAAGTATGGTATGTTTTAAGTAAGAAGTTTAGTGAGTATAATAGTCTGCAACATACCAAGTTAAGATGGTAACTTTAGTCCTGAATGTTGGAATATTTAGAAGAGACAAAAGTGAAGATATTGACACGTGGTATAATACCGTATTAAGAGGACACTAAATGTACTAGTTGTATATAGTTGAAGATACTAAATGTACTAATTGTATATAGTTGAAGATATTAATTGTACTAGTTGTATATACTTGGAGATATAAAATGTACTAGTAGCATATAGTTGTAGATACTAAATCTACTATATGTATACAGTTGAAGATATTAAATTTACTAGTTGTATATTGTTGAAGATACTAATTATATATAGTTGTAGATCCTAAATACACTAGTCCTATAAAGGTGAAGATATTAAATGTACTACTTGTGTATACTTGGAGATAATAAATGTACTAGTTGTATATAGTTAGAGATATTAAATGTACTAGTTGTATATAGTTGTAGATACTAAATATACTAGTCCTATAAAGTTGAAGATATTAAATGTACTAGTTGTAGTTACTAAATCTACAAGGTGTATAAAGTTGAAGATACTAAATGTACTAGTTGTATATAGTGGAAGATACTATTGTACAGTTGTAAGTAGTGTAGTGGGATAGTATAGGGACAATGGGAATTAGCATTACAGACCCCCCCCCCCCCGGGATAGTATGGGGACACGATTTATAGGGACAAAAAATCACCCTGGGATAGTATAGGGACAATGGGAATTTTGTATAGCGACTAGCACACCCTGGGACTGTTGTTGTTGTTGTTATAGGGTTTAACGCCATTTTTCAGCACAAGATAGGCTATACATGGCGGCCAGTATTAATGGTGGAGGAAGAACCCTGGAAAACCCCGGGAAGAACCACCGACCCACGAGAAGCTACTGGCAGGCTTTCTCACGTATCCACGTTAGCCGAGCCTGGACTCGAACTCACGCAGACAGAGGTGAGATGGCAGTGATCCGTAACGATCAGCGCTTTAGACCACTCGGCCACTCGGGGCCCCTCCTGGGACTGTATAGGGACAATGGGAATTTTGTATAGCGACAAGAGGAATGGCACAGGTAGGGTGACGTCACGGTACTGGACAGTTGCAACAATGTAGCAAGGATCATGACGTCATGCCACCTGTGTCATTTCTATATAAAGTTTGAATCATTCGCGTTCGTGTTTGTGAATAGTATATAGCAAGTACCGTGACGTCATGCCACCTGAGTCATTTCTATATAAAGTTTGAATCATTCGCGTTCGTGTTTGTGTATAGGAAGTACCGTGACGTCATGCCACCTGTGTCATTTCTATATAAAGTTTGAATCATTCGCGTTCGTATTTGTGGATATTATAATATTATACCCAAATTATACAACTGACTAAAAAAAATTTTGATAAGAGAATAATGTTTTTGTGAGTTAAAAGATAAATTATACAATCGAATAAATTTTTTAGGCAAGAAAGAATAAATATCTTTTCGAGGCAGTGGAGTGGCCTTGAAAAGGGCCTTTGGTTTTCTTCTTTGTCTTCTTCTAAGTTCTTCTATTTCTCCATCAACTTCTTATTTTCTGTCCTACACTTTTTTCTTCTTCTCATTCGTTTCCTCCTCCTGTTTTTCCTTCTCCTCCTCCTTTTCCTGTTTCTTCCTTTTTTTATTTTCTTCTTCCTTTTCTATTTTTTCGTTTCACTCCCTCATCCTCCTTTTGTCTTCTAAATCTTCCTTTTCGTCCTTTCCAGTTCTAATCATCTCACTTAATATCTCCTTTCCTCTCTTTAGATTGTTGATTTCCATAGCCAATCTGTGCGGGCTATAAGCCCCAAGTTGCATTCTAAGTAGCATCTCCTCCACCATGCCTAGTGTGTTTACCACCTCCTGCAATCTTATCATTCTCTCCATGTTGCTAGCCACTTTTTGTATTCAGCGTTAAATGGCGCGAATGACGAACGCTATGCTTTTATATACTTCAAGCACGGACGTGAACGAAAACATCCTTTACACTCACTTCACATATTATTTACTATCCACACCAACGAACGAGAATGCATAAAACACACACCTATTTACTATCCACACCAACGTATGCGACTGCATAAAACATACCATATTTACTATCCTCACCAACGAATGAGAAAGCATAAAACACACACCTATTTACTATCCACACGAACGAACGAGAATGCATACAACATACCATATTTATTATCCTCACCAACGAATGAGAAAGCATAAAACACACACCTATTTACTATCCACACCAACGTACGCGAATGCATAAAACATACCATATTTACTATCCTCACCAACGAATGAGAAAGCATAAAACACACACCTATTTACTATCCACACGAACGAACGAGAATTTATAAAACACACCATATTTACTATCCTCACCAAAGAATGAGAAAGCATAAAACACACACCTATTTACTATCCACACCAACGTACGCGAATGTATAAAACATACCATATTTACTATCCTCACCAAAGAATGAGAAAGCATAAAACACACACCTATTTACTATCCACACGAACGAACGAGAATTTATAAAACACACCATATTTACTATCCTCACCAAAGAATGAGAAAGCATAAAACACACACCTATTTACTATCCACACCAACGTACGCGAATGTATAAAACATACCATATTTACTATCCTCACCAAAGAATGAGAAAGCATAAAACACACACCTATTTACTATCCACACGAACGAACGAGAATGTATAAAACACACCATATTTACTATCCTCACCAAAGAATGAGAAAGCATAAAACACACACCTATTTACTATCCACACCAACGAACGAGAATGCATAAAACACACCATATTTACTATCCACACCAACGAACGAGAATGCATAAAACAGACCATATTTGCTATCCTCACCAACGAACGAGAATGCATAAAGCATACACACTATACTCTCCTCACAAACGAATGCGAACGCAAACACACACACACACACATACACACACACACACGCACATCAGTAAAGAAGTGAGTGTTTATAGTCACACTACTTCACATTCACACCAATTGGCAAATTGAATTGTGTCTCGTTTCTAGAGATCTGGTTAGCCCTGAGAAGGGTTGTTTATCTAACTCCAAATGCACCTGGTTAATGGTGACACCTTCCAGGCCGGGCACCACACACACAAAGTCTGCTCCAGTCATTCTCCCAATTGATTTGTCTTGTTGGAAGTGCAGAGGGGGGTTGACTGGCCTCATCATCCCAGTTTTCACTCTGAGGGATGGTGAAGACTTCCCTCTGTCTACTATTCTGCAGCCGGGGATGATGTTGCTGACACTGCGGCTCCCACTCTTGCCGCTGTCTCTCCAATTCCTCCATAATCTCCTCCCAGTTTTCCATCTGGGGGACAGCGACTATTGGTACTGGTGGTAGTGGTTGTGGTTGTGGCTGTAGCTGACGTGGAGCTGGTAGTGCCTGTGGAGGTGTCCTCACCTCAGGCTTCACCTCACACTTAGGCCTCATTATGAGGTGTGGCAGGATCCTTTCCTTCTTCTCTTTCGTCTTTTTCCTCTTCTCTTCCTCCTCTGTTATTCTGGATTCCTCCTGTATTCCCTCCTTAGTCAGCTCGTCTAAAATATGTCTGGCATACTCCAGGTGCATTTGGAGTTCCAACAATTTACTTATTCTGCTCATTCTTTATAGTTGTCTCGTTGACGATGGGTAGCCAGACTGAACGATCGCGTCGCTTTATATAAATGAAGCACGGACGTGAAGGTAAACATCCCCTAACACCAAAAATTACCATCACATCAAACGCGCGGACCTAAAAGAAGCACTGACGTTGACTTTTTACTTCCAAACACAGATATGCACGATTTGACCAGACAGAGAAAGTTAAGTGCTTATAGACACATTTCTTTTTTTAAACATACACACACACACAGAAATTTGTTTTGTCAATTTGAATTAGTATGTCTTTTCGAGAGTATTGGGGTAGCCCTGAAAAGGGCTGTTTTTTTGTTGACGGGGAGTGATGGCAATCTTTTTTACTGTCTAAGATTGCGTCCCCGTCTGGCAGCAGGCTTTCCTATACGATACGGTCTGCTTCTGCGGAAAGAGAAGGAGAACTCTTTGGTGTCCACACGGCAGTCGACAAAACCTCTGTCTGGTTCTTGTTGCTGCTGCTGCTGTTGCTGCTGCTGTTGTTGTTGATGATGTTCTCTCTGCTTCTGAAGTCTGTGCTTCTCTGTCCATTCTTCTTGTTCTTTCTTGATTTCCTCTCTGAAGACCTCTTCTATCAGGTCTTGGGCTATGGCTAACATCCTGACATTCTCTGTCTCTTCAGGCTTAGGTATCAGGTTTAGCCTGACACGATGTAAATTGACGTAAGCTTCGTTCAACTTGGCTAGTCTGGAAGGCATGTTCATAGGTTGACTAGTCAACAACGGATGGCCAGACTGGAGTTAGAGACCAACCCGCTTTATATGGTTCAAACGCGGACGCGATAGAAAACATCCCTACAAGGTTTTAGTGTCGGAACGCTATGATAGCGAATGTCATGGTGAGGGATAGAGAGAAGGTCAAAGAGCATATATTCACAGTCTTTTTTTGAAAACAAACGACAGACACATTTTCTTCAAAAAACAACATTTTTTATTCAACCAACAATCAACTACTAACAATTAACAAGTAACAATAACATCAAACAAATTATTTTTGACAAGGTTGACAACGTTGTAAAATCATGTGAGATTTCCATTGATGGAAGTCATGAGGCCATTGATGTACACTACGTTTCCTAGCTAAAGACAAAAGATAGCCATAATGGTCACAAAACCATCGATCTACTTTCTCATCATTTCTAGAAGAGTGACGATCAAAATAAGTCACTAAATGTTCTAAAGGATATCCAAGACTGCGTTGATGAAGAAAATACATACAATATTGTCTACACACCATGGAATCTGTGCCTTGTAATTTCACGTTATTGAATCGTGTCGTCTGGGCATTTCTTCTCATAAAGTCAAAGATAGCGTCTTCCAAAGGGGGTAATCCATACGAATCAAAATATTCCACGCAATCCTCTTGAGGGAAGTAGACGGAAACCCAGTGAGTTCCTGGGGGATGACTTTCGTCCGTGTTGATGACATAAGCTTGATGGTCTTGAGGTTTGCGATGAGGTAGTTCATCTTTAGCGCACACGACAGGATTCCAAGAAGCAGTATACAAACTATTGTTCAAAAGGTAATAAAGTTCCCAGGTATCCATTTTTTGGTTGTGTTGTTTTTTTGTTTTTTTTTCACAGGTAATGATAAGTGATCAATTCAATTCTTACTTTTTTTGAAACGCTCTGTCAAGAAGCCGTTTCTTCGCCTTGTCTCCGCACTCTGGGCTAAGAGAGTTTCGATGCGATAGATCTCTACAGTAGTCCGTGGAGGGCAGGAATGATCACGCAAGCCTTTATACCACTCATGCAACACTGCTTCTTCCGAGATGAGACTCCAAGCGTCGTCCAGATACTCGTCCAATTTTTCTTCTTGACTCATCATCCTACATTTATCGTGTTGAATTTGACTGGGATGATCGTTTTGACATCCATAACAATATTTCTTACTCAGTTCCGTAATTGTATCCGCCAGGTATTTAGCAAAACAGGACACTAAATATTGTTCTTGTTCTGGCCATCTGCACATGACCACTACCTCGTTCTCTTTGTCTTGGTCTTGGGGTTCTGTTTTCACGCTATCCTCCCATTCCATGTCCAAGGATTCTCTATCGTTCAGTGAGGGATAGGAGTCTTCCATTGTTTCTAATAGTCTAGAATGACTTCTCTCAAACTGTTGATTTCTGTGGTATTATCGAATTCGGCATACAAGATGACGTTGACCGTCTCGGTGAGAGCTTCTGCAAACTGAAGTTCCACACGCAGTTGACCAGATTTTATAGGGTGGAAATGTCCCTCATCGCTGCCTTGGTCTGGAGTGAAATCAAAGGCCCACAAAGTGTAACCTCCTACATAATCTTCGTACGAAATACCGTGACTGGTGTTGGTTCCTAGTTGTCCGGTAGCTTCGTACAGGGACAAGTACGATCTCAAGTAATTCTTCTGGGCAAAGTTAGGTTCGAAGGGTCTGATACACAAAGTCTTGCTATCGCGACTGACTTCAATCTAGGACACTCTGTAGTGCTTAAACTGGAAAGGATTTTGATCGTGGGCTCCGTTGAGGGCTGCATTACTGACTATGCCAACGATTAAACGTTGGGGTAACTGTCCTTGGAACAGATGATCTTCGATCTTGGATCGGAGTCCAGCAGCAATGGTGAACGTTTTCACTTCTACAAGTCGTATCGGATACTTGGCGGTCGATCTGCTCAATGTTTGACTGACGTCGTTTCCCGCTTTAGGTAACACTTCTACGCGACACACGTAAAGTCTGGCTTCTTGAATGATGGTTTTGTACTCGTTGGCATGAGCCACCAAATGGAAAGCGACACTGGTGCGATTGAGTCTCAGGCGAATATCCACTCCGTTCAGCAAATACTTGTCTTGCAACCACATGTTCAAATGCAAGCGATCCATCAGTTCTAAAGTACTAGCTTGCAGTATTTTCCTTCGACGGTTGTTAAAACCCACATTGTGAGGATTGTCATCGGCTGTCAGGGCTGTGTCGTTAAACGTGTCTTCACCTGCGGTGTCAGGTTTCCATACCACGCAAGCATCCAGATGAGTGTTCTTTTCCTCTTTTCCGTACGTCAAGAGATTTTCTAGGTACGCTCCGTAAGGGTAAGTATCCATACTGCTGCTGACCAGTTTGTTATTCAAGTACAAATCCACTCCACTTCGCTGAACAAGGAATGCATGAAATTGTTGACGGGAGCTACTCTGGCATCGGCTCCCGGATTGGTGTTGTCGGTTTTGATCACTTTCAGTTTCAGATACAAGTAACTGCTATTCAGATCGATGTAATCTTCGGGTTGTCCTTTGATTTCAAACTCGATGGGAGCTGAATCCGTCAAAGAGGAGACGGGATGAAATTCGACCCATTGGGATTCTTGCATCGTCATCATGGTGGGTGGCATGGCAAACAGATCCAGTTCCGACTTGGAACAAGCACAAGACTCTCGGTGCATCATTTTCTTTCTTTAATAATCAAAAACGTCTAACTCTCGGACAGTTTTTCTTTTCTTAGTCTTTCTAGCTCTATGGGCGTGAAGTCCTCTCAAGGGGTGTTTTCGTCGTCTTTTTCTGCCTTGTCCTTGCTGTGGTGTCAGGGAAGCAGGAATGCCTGACTCGGCATTGCCCAGGACATTTATAGGAGTTTCTCGCCGGCCCAAAAGGTCTTTGCCCGTTTGAAGCAAGACATTTTTGCCTGCTCTCAAGAAAGCTTCTTTGGGGTTTTGTTTGTCAATGATGACATTTTGGAGAAATTCTTTGCCGTGCGTGAATGCGGCATCTTTTAAAGAGTGCAATCCCCGTGTCACCATCGGTTTCAAAACAGGAGCCACCGAACGAAAGGCAGATTTTAGCATATCTTCCTAAACCATGTCCTCGTTGTCGATCGACTCCTCGGTACACAAGATACATGACTTAAAAGTCGTTAGAGTAATCGTTTTCGAAAATTTAGTTTCACCGTGACTTTCCTTTTGGTGAAAGGAATATTTTTTCCCAGATCTCCTTTTATAGTAATGTTGACAGTGTCGAAATACGACTTACTGACGGGTAAATAGTGAGGATGTACCAATTCGCGTTGAACATTATAGGTGTTTCCACCTTCCTCGTCAGCAGCCGTGGCAGAATCCACTTTGAAAGGAATGACACGCAGTAACGGTACGGAGGTGTGTCCCAGCACGTTGTACTCCACCACATCGGAATACACAGGCATCAAATTCAGTCCTTGGTTCATTTCTACAGGAAATTGAAAATATTTCGCAAAATCCAAGTTACTGGTCATGGCTGGTATTTTGTTTTTCATCTTGATCAACTTGGTGTCTCCACCCAAAATGTCATGCAATTCAGGACAAAATGTGATGGCCAATACTTTGTCCTCTGAAAATTTCATCATTAGGCGACGAGCTATTTTGTAGTACTCGATCGTGACACTTCTTCTGGCTTTCTCCAAGGCTTTACCAAACATGAAATCGAACCTGTCAGCAATGGCATTCACCAAATGTTGACCACTAAAATAATAGCCCGCAGGAATTTTCAACAGATAAGTGGTTCGTTTAGTTTTGGGGTCTTGTGAATTCATAAAGTCAGCTACACTGGCGCGTTCATCCATGGCTTGTTGCACTTGTTCGTCATAAACTTCTACCGTAAAAGTGTTTTCATTTTCGACGATGTTTTTGGTTTGTGTAGGGTGAATTATTTCGACCAAAGTCACTTCCCAATGGGCTTTGTGATCCAATTGGATGGCTTGAGGTAATCTAGCCGAGAAACAGCACAAAGTGTTATTGGGAACACCTCCATGGAACTGTCACTGGGTAACGTTAAGTAAAATTGGTTGTTCATAATTCCAGAGTTCTAGTGTCCGAGGAGTCACTGGAAGTCAGAGGAGTGTCTAAAAGAGGATGGTTAGGGTGACTGTTGGAAGGGGGACTAACGTTGGACACAAGACTCCTGTTGTTGTTTCCGTTCGAGGAATATTTCAGAGACGGATTGGGAAGAAGGTAACCAATGCAGCTGCTAAGTAAAATGGTCCACAATTGTTTGTCTCCTTGTTGCAAACTCAGATTTGAAATGTCAGCACCGATGACACAATACACCACAAAGATTTGGCAGAAAAAGACAATTTGCGTTTTAGGCACACGTTCTCCACACCACACCCACAAGGGTTGCTTTTGTAGATCTTGCAGAGAAGAACTGGGGGAAGGAGTGGTCACTGCAGTAGCTGAGGCTGTGTTGAAGGGCATGATGGTCACTTCTTGTTATAGTCGATGAGTTGCGAAGCGTCGATCCAAGAGTCAAAACTGGGAGGATATCCTTTCCAATGCACTTTGACTTCTTTGACACGTCGTTTTCCCACTTTACGAGTTCTTCGATCGAGAATGCTTTCTATCTCGTACACGTCGTCTTATTTTTTGGTCACACGTTGTAACTCGGGCAAGTAAAACGTTCCTTTTTAACACTTCCCCGTTCATGTCTTCCAATTTATAGACAGGAGGATAACGCCACGCACTCGTTCAGTGACACGAAACAATTCAGTGGTCCAGTTGGGTAAGTAACTTTTGTCGAAAGTGCGTTTGGTTTTGCCAATGCGCACCCAATCTCCTGATGTCAACACTCGACCTTTCTTGGGGACAGTCACTGTTGGGGACGTACCATACAGACGCTCTAAGACGGCCACTTCGTTGTCAACAGTCACTTCTTGGGGGCCACGCCCAATGCTCCGATGGTGAGATTGGTTGTACGATTGGACGAGGTGTGGCAAGACGTCGATGTACTTGAGAGTGTGTTGATGCGTAAAATATTTCCACATGCGTTCTTTCAAGGTGCGTTGAAAACGTTCCCCAATGCTGGCTTTGGTTTCGGGATTCTCGGTGGTGAAAAATGAATGTCATGTTTCTTTAATTCTTTTTGGAAAGCTTGGTTCAGAAATTCGGTGCCTTTGTCAGTTTGCCATCGAAGAGGGTGGCGACCGCTTTGTTTCAACACCAGTTTGAGGGCTCCCACTAACTCACTGCTCGATTTGGAATTCTATGGTACGACCCAAGCAAATTTGGAAAAGACGTCGATGACACAAAACGAATATTTGTAGCCACGATTGTAGGTGGCCAAATGAGAGACATCGGCTAAATCGGCTTGCCATTGATGATCGATACCCTCTACTTGGGTGCGACTTCTGGAAAATTTTCGTCGAATGGGTTTGTGTAAGGTGTACGTGGCTTGTTCTTGTAACCATCGTTGCACATGAGGTAAACGGATACTTTTCAGTCGAGTTTTGGCAGCACGATACAATTTCTGAACTCCTCCGTAACCTGCAGGATGGGCTGGATCGTAGTAAATGCTGGCTAACACCTTCTCCATTTTTTAAATAAGTGATCCAATCTTCACTGATGCTACTCTTGTCTTTCTGTGGTATTTTCTTGGTTTGTAATGCTTTGCGTGTCCGACGAGCAATGGGTGTTGAGGAGGACGGTGTGTGAACAGGGGTAATCAGTTCTTGTTTCACTTCTGTCTTGGCTTTCGTTTTCTCTTCTGAGGAAGAAGGAGTAGCCGTCATCTTTTTAATCCAACCAATTCTGGATGTTGGTGGTGTTGTTAACTTGCATACTGTTTCTGGTGGAGTTTGAAGCTCTTCTTTTTCTGTCTTGATCACTGGGACTAGGGGTGGTGGACTTTCTGTCTTGACCATTGGAGGTGGTAGTGGTGGTGATGGACTTTTCGTCAAGGCCTTAAAATCTTTCAGAGTGGGTTGAGCTGTTTCGTCTAAAGCTTTTGGTGAAAGAGTTTCAGTCGTTGTAACAACTGACCGTACCGTTGCGATTTTTCCGTTTCTGACAAATCGCTGCGATCCATCAACGATTGCAATTCGTGTTGTAACTGGGACATTTCGGTCAAATGAGGATTGGGAGGTAAATGAGGGGTTCGTTGTTTTTGCCAACGATGGTATTCCATCCATCGTTTGTAAGGCACTAAAGCCAGTTTTCGTCCTTTCATCGGATTTCAAGGATCACGTCTGAGATATTTTGATTCCAAAGGTCCCTTTTATCTTCTTGGACCTTTTTATCTTCATCCTTCCAGGATGTTTCCCAATGCTCCTTTCAGCAAGGGCCCTCTTATTGTTCCCATTACTCCTTTCAGCAACATGGGCAAAAAGGGTAAAGTTCCTCCGCGTTGCACCAACAGCTTTTTCTTTTGACCAATGGGTATTTTCTTTTGGACCCTTTGGCGAAGAACGTGTCGATGTTTGGCTAAGCATTCTTTCTAGTGTTTAGACAAAGGTATTGTGCCTTTCAAGACATTCAGACGACATTCGCACACGGCATCGATGACGTCTTTGGAGGTAGTTTGAATGAGTTTTATTCGCATGGGTGGAGGAGCTTTGGACAGGACGGACAACATGTCCCAATGTTTTGCTAAACGAGGTGGCAGTCCTTTCCTTTTTCCTTTTCCTTTTCCTTTTTAGACAGAAGAACGACGAGGGTGACGGTGTGCACGTCTTGGAAGGGACATCTTTGGGTGCTGAGCAGCACAAAACACTGATCCCTATCGTTTGCCTCGGGTCTTTTTTATACTGGAATGCGACGCCACTGATTGTCTTTACGTCGTATCAACTTGATGACAGGCACACACGTCGTGGAGGAGTTTGCAACGGACTAAATCGGGACAGTTCTTGCTTGGACAAATCCAGTAAACTCTGTAACACACCCGTTCTCTCTTGAACTTTGATTTTGGGGGCAGGTACTTTGTGAGCAGTGGCCACTGCCGCTAAAGAGGAAGAGGGTGACACCGCTACAGGAGACGTTTTTGGAGACGCCGTCTTGCGGGTAGAAGCCGTTTTCTGTGGACTTTTCTTTTTCTTTTTCTGAGGCTGTGACCTGGTCTTGACACCGTTGCTCTTTTTCTTTTCTTCTGGGTACGTTTGGGTGTGGCTTTTTTTTGGGGGGGGGGGACGACTTTGGGCGCATTAGAATCCCATTTTAAGAGGGAACGAATGATAACACCTCCTAGAGAACCGCTACCTCCAGGTTTCAAAATGATTTGCTTTTTGGTTTGAGTGTCGATGCGAGGATCTGCTAGTTGCATCAAGGCGATTTTGTTTCTCTCAAAAAAACGTTTGGTTTGATGTGGAATGTGAATGATGCCTTGCAGTAATTGACGTGCTGTCACCGTAAACCATCGTAAGACTTCTTTGAGACTAGCTTCTAAGACACGAGCACGTATTTGTGGATTTTTTTCGCGACTGATACCGTACAAGGCACGAATCAATTTAATGGGAAGATGAGACTGAAGGGACGTCATGTTAACGATGTGTTAGACAGAGTCAAAGTGACCGAGGTTTTTATAGATATTTTTGGTGATTGTGATTAAGTCGACGAAGGGGACGTGTACACGACAGGCCCTCCATCTTGGCACCAGTGGTGAAGCAGATGGGTACGAAATCGCAAATAATCGGGAGTGGTGGGTTTTAAATCCACGAGTAAATAAGCGTGTGTCGTACGCGTGAGTCAGCCAAGGCTAACACTTGCACTTGCGACTTATCTCTAGGGCTTTTAAACAACACCACGTAATGAGCATTGAGACTGATGGTACGATGGGCTTTACTTTGTTGAAACAAATTTTAGGTAATGTAAATGACACTGGCATTACGATGATGCCCTTTGCGCGTAAACCAGAGTTTAATTTCTTCTTCGTCTTCTCCTAACCTGTCGTCAAAAATAACCAAATGAGTTTGACTAGGGTCAGACACGATCCCGTCGTCCTCGCCAGGAATGCCTTCCACAAAGACAATGCAATCGCCTTGACTTTCTCGCAGAAGGCTGTACGCCGATTGCCACTCTTTGTAACACCACACGATTCGTTGAGGTGGACGATCGATCAAATGATGTTTATGTTCGATGAAACGTTTGACAAATTCGGTTTTGCCTGAACCGCTAGGTCCGGCAATGAGCATGTTAAAGGGATGTGAAGACACTAGGCCTCCCAACTAGTCCGATTTACGTGTTCGTCAATGACTTTGACAGTGGAGGAAGAGGGAGTAGAGACAGTAGAGATTGCCATAATAGTGTAAGAAATGTCACTTTTGACACGAGGACAGACAAGACAAGAGTTTTTATACTTTTTTTCAGGACACGTTTTTTGTCATCTTTAATTGTGAACAACACAAAAGACAAAAATACATAAAAGCCAAATGGTTAAGTACATGAATAAAAGACACATAAAAACGATCATAGTGGAATATAAACAAGTCTCTGTACAACATTTGTGGTGATCAAGAGATGAAATCGTAGGGGTAGTGTGTAATGTTCTTAGAGTCTCTACACTCCTTGGCACAGTCACACAAGAGTCCTCCGGGAATGGCCTTTCAGGGATGTCGATCACGGTCCGGTCCTGAAGAGAGTGGTTTTCCTCGGTCACGACTTCTTCTGGCACTTACACTAACACTGGTTTAAAAGTTACTTTTTTCACTGAACGTTTTAATTTTTTTAGGATTACAAATCTTTGGCATAGTGTGCCACTTCTTTTGTCCATGCCTCAAACCCCCAACTTTGCCATTCACGTACATCTTTCCAGTGAAGGTGCAAGTCACAAGCTACACACACGTCGTCGTACACATCTTCAGTGCCTAAAAGTTGACGAATCTTCTTTTCCCGTAGAGGTTGAGAAGTATCAAGATGAAAGCACAAAGCTTTGAGCAGAATGAGTCTCTCGTGTACATTTAAAGGGGCCACTTCCATGCTTTTTGGAGTGGTATGTACTGTTCGTAAAGAGTCCACAAGGAATCGGCTGGTAAACGAAATCCCAGAAAGCAAGTCACTAAGACACACACTACACGTCGACCCCAATTCAATGGACACAGTTCTCGTAATAGACGATCGTAATCCTCCACCGTTTGAATAGTGTCATTGATTTCCTTCCACGGAATCTGTTGTATCACGAATGATAAAGGTCGTGGCATAGTAGTCTGTTTTTATACCCTCTTTGGTGTAAGGTAATAAGTGTACTTTTTGAACAGCCTCGATTTTATTTTAGTACCGTACCAAAAACGTTTCGTCACTAACTCACACACCACACGTCGCAAAGAAGTTTCCTCTTGAACTAGAAAGAATTGTTCTTGTAAAGATTTGTTGTAATCCTCTAACTCGTCCGTTGGAAGTCGGTGTATTAGGATCACCTTGTAAGTTGAATGAGTGTCATCCAAAAATTTATGAATTTCAAGGGATTCATCAATGTTTGACCACTGGAACACTGTCATCAGAATCAGTCCTCTTACAGCATTTAGGTACCAGTGGTTCAAACATCGGTGACGTAACGGATGCAATGGTTCTTTGCATTTCACTTGTATTTTGACGAACTCGCGGTAAATACGTTCTCTCAATTCCACAGGCAAACCACGAATGTTCTCTTGTAAAGTATCCATAACCATGTCAGTCAAACACTTCTCCTAGAGCGAAAGTAATGAACGTAGTGACTAATTTCTGACCACTGCCATTCCAGGAAACGGCCAAAAATGTCAATAAAATCTTCAAATGTAAATGGTCTAAAGCGAAATAGTAGGAAGAACGCACCCTTGATCCAGAGAAATCGGACTTGTTTGTTGACTTTTGTCAATTTCCTCTTGTGAATTTCTCGACACAAAAGTTCTACAGTCACTAATTGACATTTGGCTCTGGCACGTCCCTGCCAAATGTACTTGTAGATCTTCTCTTGCAATTCGTTTGGTAATCTTTGAATATTATTTTCTACATCATGGGGTTTAAATACTTGTCTAGGGGTTCTCGAATGTTTGACTCCTAGCCAAGCAGCTGGTTTCTTAAACGACATGGTATGCCCACTTCAATGACGAGGTCCCACTAAAGGTAGGTAGTGACAATCTGGAGACCATCAAGCATGTTCCAGGTAAGCGCAATCTTTCTTCTCCCACTCGTGAAGTGACACACCGTAACTGAAGCACTTGACTTTATCCCCTTCGCCCAAGTAGATAAATCCAGCTCTAGCTAATTCTTCGGGAGTAGGTCCTCCCAGATATTTTGGCCATTTTCCTCGGAAGGTTTGGATCCGACCTTCAAAGTCGCAGTATTCAGGCAAACGCATAGGGAACGAATATTCGTCTTTCACTGGTTCATTTCGATGAGGGTACGGTGAAATATGCATGAGTTTGCTCAGTTTTACATGACATCCGTAGGGTGGTAGCCGCATGGTTTCATAAGGATGACATCCACTATGAAAATCAGTAAAGTGAAAAGGTGTACGATAACGAGTGGCATCGCTTTCGCATCCATCAGGTTTGACACGCACAGCATCACTTTCCATGGTAGGTACAGTCGTAGCAAAATTTCCATGATGTGTTACTGAATCGCTGAGGTCATAGCGTACGGCATCCCTGCCATCGCAAGGCACAGTATCGCACTCGAGCTTGCTCTTGCTTGAAACTTGCTGTTTGAAAGGATTCATCTTTCTCGCTTGGCAATGGTAGTCACAATGAGGTATCAGTCTTGAACGTGGTCCTTTTTTATATGCTGGCCAATATCGTCGTGACCGTACGGTGAAGTGAAGTGATTGGGCAGCCGAACTCGCTTCTGGTACACGATTTGATAGACTTTTTCCAAGGGCCGGCTAACGATTTGGTGTGTGGGTAAACGTACAATCTTGTGCGGTTCGTGGGTGGTCACTTTAAAATTTCCATCCTCTCCTGACTGCAAGGCTTCTTTCAAGACGCCAAAGTTCACCAGTCGACTGGTGCGATAATTGAGAGTCAATCCTTTCACTTTACACTCTGTGTGTACCTCTCCTTGAGAGTTACGGTTTTTGTAGCCGTAATTTTTGGGACTGCCAGTTGCAAAACTTAGAATCTTGTTGTCTGGATGCTCGTCCGTCCAGGCTCCTAAAAGGTCTTCTTCGATGACAGGGTGAGGTTGACCCAGGCGATCGATGTAGATGCAATTGTCCGTGTCAAAATACAGCACACGATCTCGTAACAGTTCTAAAGCTTCGTACAGTTTTAAGCGAGCATGGGCTGTCAGGTAAGCCGCAATGATGACATTTCCAAATTCTTCGGCTTCTACAAAGTCCAGTTCTTCTTCGTAATTGACTAAGATCAAGTCCTCACGAAGGACGTCCACGTGTTTCATGTGTTTAGTTTTGTCGTGAATCATCTGGAAGTAGCGGGAAGGTTCTGTCAAATACTCCGTCTTGGGTAAATACGGTCCTTGTGCCAGTTTGCCCCACAAGCAATTTAACATCACTTTGGCAAGCGATCGCCTTCCTTCGTTTTTCTCGATGTGGTCTAAAGTGATGCCTTCCTGCTCCCAGTATTTTTTTGGTCTTCGGGAGTGTGGCAGCAGGAAGGATAGCCGCTGGCTTCTTGTTTCAGTTTCAACAAGGCATTCACGTAGTCTGCAATAATGCCTTTTTGAGTCTCGTCGTCCTTGTGGAATTTTTCTGTCTTGGGAAGTGGTAAATTTCGTACACTTCTAACAGTTGGTATCCCAAGTCCAGAGCTTTGAACAATCCCACGCTGACACACGTTCTTGTCAAGGCGCGTTCTTCCTGAGTGTGCTGACAAGGTCGGTCTTGGTTGCACGTTTCGGCACAAGTACGGCACAAGGGAAATATCAGTTTTCCTTGGCAATGGTGAGGTTAAACGGGATGGTACAAGTACGTGGGAGGCAAGATTTTACACTTGATCAATCCTTCGTATTGGCGAATGTTGTCCAGGTCGATGTGTTCCGTCAGCAATTGCGTGTGCCCTGCGGAAAAGTGACAATATTTGCACACATACGGATACAGAGAACACACGTCCAAGTATTTGATTTCTTCTCCTTTCTCCTCGTCGGCTTGGTACAGCAAACATGTGGCATTCGTCCGTCCTCCGTACAAACTGTCCCTTGGGTTCAGTGGGTCCACCAGTTTGTAACATTCCACGATACGCTTAAACTCGGGATCGGTTTTCAATCGCTGATCGTACTCGTGTTCCCACATTTCTACCACTTGGTATCCTTGCTCTTCTAACTTCAAGCGTCGCTGACAAGTGGCCTGGTACAAGTCTTCCATGGTCCGTTGTAAAAACTGATTTTGAGTGTTACGTTGAGGGTAGCAGATAGGACATCCGTGAAATAAGCACCCGTTAAACTCGTACACGATCTTGGGGTTTTCTAAGTCCCAACCATTCAATGAATACCTTCCGATGGTCTTTTCGCCTCCTCCGTTGCGAGCATGTTTGTTCCATTTGTCTTCCTTGTCACACAAGTAATGTAGGCAGCGTAGGGCTTTGACCGAGTACTGATGTTTGACAAAATTGGTTGTTTGAGGACTGATGACAGCCAGGGTGTTTTCTGGCATGAATCGTTGACGGTACACTAAAGAACACGTTGGGGTCGTAGTAGTGAGCCTCAGGCAAATGGGGCAGAACGGCGTGTTGATTGGCTTCGGTATTGAAAAAGTGTGGAAAATAGCCTTTGGCCATTTCTGTCATTCCAAACGTTTTAGGCATGCGACTCAAAGGCATAGCCAAGTAACTTATCGAATCATTAAACTGCACTTGACCCACTTGCATGGAAATGATTTTGGCTCCGTTCCAAGTCACTTTCGGACGTTCGGTACTTTGTTCCGTATAGTATCTCAAAAGAAACTGTCCATCGTATCCCGAGAAATTGTGAGCCATCACCGTGGCATGGCAATAACAATCTCCGTAACGTTTGATGTCTTCTTGGCTTCACGTCTCGTCGATAGGGTCTAAGATCCATTGGGCGAAATCGGCTAGCGTGTTCGGTCCCCGAAAGATTTTTTCACGTCCTTGCTACAGTGAGGGCAATGAGTTAAGATAGGCTCTTGTATGCACTTCTCACACGCTCGATGAGCCACGCAGAAATTAGGAATGTGAATGCCAGTCTCTTGCATGCATTCGAAATCGAAAAAGATGAAATTCCCTTTCTTCTGGTCATTATCGTCCTCTTCGTGTTTGGATTGGTATTTTTGAATGTAGCATTCGTGTTCCAGGTTCACGATTTGGCGATAAATGTGACATCGCTTCTTTCCTGAACAGACGTGCGCCTTGGCGTTATTGGTACGTATGCCTTGTCCACAAGTAGGGCACAATCTCAGGAGCTGACAAGCACATTTCTGCTGTGAACCTTGCGTCTTTAGATGTTGTTGGTAACAGGTTGGACTGACAAACGTGCGCTGACAACCTGGGCAATGCACTCGTTCTTGTCCTTTGTCTAGACAGGGCTTAGAGGCTAAACATCCCTCACATTTCGATCCGCAATGCTTGTGTTGCTCTCGATTGTTATAGCCATAGTCACATTTCTCACAGTAATAACCGTATCCCAGAAATGCAGTGATACTGGTAATGGTGTCGAAATGTTCATCGTGATGATAGACGTGAATGTATTTTCCGTCTTTGAAATTTTTGCCTCAAAACAACAGAGGTCCGCGCACTTCTTGAGGGTGTACTTTCAAGGTGTAGCGTGAAGCCAAGATATCTTGCAATTTTTGCATTTCAGGAATGCCACAGAGTGTGTCTTTGGATAGCCCTGCTTGCTGTAACAGGAGTTCTGCTTCTCTTTGTTGTTTGGATCGACTAGATTTCTTAATAGTTTGCCAGGCTCTTTTCCATTCTGCCGTGTCGTTCTTGTCGGCATACGGTTGTCCCAGCACGATGGCACGGGCTAAACACATCTTGTCTTGAGTGTTGTTAATTTAAACGATGCTGCGCTTGATGCTGCGAAGATTGGGGAAGAGACACGTGGGTCATGAACAGTGTCGCTTTTCCGTCGGTGATGTGAAACTTGTCGTTGGATTGTTGTACGTGTTGAATCTTGTCCATGACTTTGGAAGGTGTCAGTTCTGCTGGACTGCTAAACTCCATCCAAACGGGGGACTTCAAACCGTCGTGATGAATGGAAAGTCTCAAGCGATCGTCTTCTTTGGCTTCACATTGCTGTTTCAGTATGGTTAACAAAGAATCCCACACATCGGTGATGAACCCTTCTGCTTTCTCCAACGGTACGTCGGACTTGAAATCTTTAAACTTCACCGTGTACGTGTAGGCCGTAGTTCTAAATTTTCTATAGGAGCGTTTGTCCGTCTCTCGAATGTGGTAGTACTTTTCAGGGTTTACTGGTGGTGATGGATTTTGGCTGGGTGTAGACTCTCTATGTCTGGATTCTGACTCACTCATCTCATCTTCAAAATCGCTGGCATGAATTTGAGCCAAGACTCCAGCTACTGTGCGAGGCGATAAATCACGTTTCTGCCTCTTACTTTCTTCTCCTTTCTTTACGAAATGATGCGATCGTTTCATCTTGACTGCAAAAAGTCAAATGACTACATTTGAAACGCCATGGACCCCTATATATCCATGTCAGACTCAGTGTATATATAAAGGGCTGGTACCTTCCCTCTCAGTATTCATTTCGCTCTCAAGCTGACCAGCACGATGGAAGAACCCACACAGATCGAACTTCTGATTAGAGCTTTGCGAGGTGTCATAAGAAAGTTTTCTTCAGACAATCCGACGGACTACTCTCCCTCCTTTCGAGATAAAAGTCAAGATACTTGATATATCTGTCAGAAGAAAGGGCATTGGGCTACAGAATGTCCAGACCGTCAAAAAAGCAAGACCAGTGTCAGAAGAGACAAAAGTCATGATACCTGTTATCATTGTCAAGAGAAAGGACATTGATCTTCAGACTTTCCTAAGAAAGAACAGGAGCTATAGGAGAAGGAGGAAGAAAAAAGGTGCCCTCGGCAAAAGAAGAACCCCGGCACGTTCAGAAAGAGAAGACAGAAAAGAAAAGAAGACGAGAAAAAAGTGAGGAAGAAGTGGAGGAAAAAACTGTGAAAGTGAAGAAAATCAGAAAACAGAGAGAGTGAAAGAAGAAAAAAGACACAGAAGATGTCTATGAACTTTTTTAAAAAGTGTTGTGTTATGTTGTGTTGTGACATTGAATTGTAAATATTTGTACCAGAATAGATCAGACTGAAAAAAACGTAAGTGTCTCTTGGTTTTGATTGTTTAGAATATTAAGGACCTACACTCACGCATTCACACACGTACATCATAGGGTTAAACAAGGGATTTTGAGTTTAAATTGATTTTGGCAAAATGAATAGTCTCTCTTTTAGAAAGAAGTGAGTGGCCCTGAAAAGGACTGTTGGATGTTTTTGTTTTTTTTTAAAAAAAAAAAAAAAACATACTTAGGAACGAGAAGCAATCCGCTTTAACTGCCTTAAGCCTTTGCCACGGCCAAGGCCTACTCCTGGACTTGCTCCTGTCAGTGATTTGGTAGAAATCACTAGGGGTGGTATCTCCGGTGTAGTAACAGGGTTAGACTGTTTGGCTCGGGAAGGTCTTTTTCTCTTGGGTCGTAATAAAGAAGTCTGATACGTTTGTTTCAGACTTCTTAACTCGGCCAAAATGTCCAAGAGTACCGTTTGAGGTTCACTGTTCTCCTTCTCTCCTAGACCTTGTTTCTTCTCTGCTGCTTCTTCCTGTCGTTTCCTTCTTGCCTCTTCTTCTTCTCGCTGTTGCTGTTCAAGGAGAAATGCTTGTTCTGCCTCATTCTGCTGCTGTAAAAATTTCTCCAATTCTTCTTTCTGTCTTTGTTTAAAATCCTCGACGTGTGGTAAAGAAGGAGAAAGTGGCGATGGTACTGCTACCGGAATAAATTCTTGCGAAGAGAGAAAATCTGCTAAATCCCAGTTGAACTCAACCTCTTCTGGAAGTAGCGCTGTGTTAACTTTGGTAGCCGCTGCTATGCCATCGCTTTTCGTCTCCAAAGCCGGTGCACCCCAATTCATCGTCTTCTTAGTTTCAGTCATGTTTCACAAAATAATGTCGCATCGATTCACTGCGCACAGACGCTAGCGCACCTATATAGGGAATGTGACGTCACAGGTAGCTCTCTTCGGATTGGAAGAGACACTCCGCGAAGTGAGCGAATTTTGTAACGCGTGTTGGGATTGGTGAACAATTTCAATCCGTTTCGATCCGCCCTTCCACTATAAATAAACGCGGTTCACTTCATTCCTTTCACCTGTACTCGTCACAAAGATGTGGACCAACGTTGAATCGTCTACCCTCGTATCGTCGATGCTGTTCGGTACGGACTTACCTATGTATGTGAGATCATCATGGAGAATCGTTACGATCACCGAGACAAGCGTTTGGTAAAGAAGGACCTATGTGGAAAGACAAGGCTGTCTGAAGCGAGTCGTCATCTACGGTCCGGAAGTTAGACGAAGTTTAAGAAAGAGAAGAAGATCAGTGAGATGCTCTCTATGTTAACGGAATGGTGTTAACATAACAAACAACGGCCCTTTTCAGGGCCACTCCACTGCCTCGAAAAGATATTTATTCTTTCTTGCCTAAAAAAAATTATTCGATTGTATAATGTATCTTTTAACTCACAAAAACACTATTCTCTTATCTAAATTTTTTTAGTCAGTTGTATAATTTGGGTATAATATTATAATATCCACAAATACGAACGCGAATGATTCAAACTTTATATAGAAATGACTCAGCTGGCATGACGCCACTGTTCTTGCTACATTGTTGCAACTGTCCAGTACCGTGACGTCACCCTATCTGTGCCATTCCTCTTGTCATTATACAAAATTCCCATTGTCCCTATACAGTCCCAGGGTGTGCTAGTCGCTATACAAAATTCCCATTGTCCCTATACTATCCCAGGGTGATTTTTTGTCCCTATAAATCGTGTCCCCATACTATCCCGGGGGGGGGGGGGTCTGTAATGCTAATTCCCATTGTCCCTATACTATCCCACTACACTACTGTTGTATATAATGGAACACACCAAATGTACTAATTGTAGGTAATAAATGTACCTGTTGCCTATGCTTTCTTTTAAGTGCCGTTGGAATTCCGGTTGTGACGATTACTGGTTGTTCGAAGGGCTTACGCACCGACCCTGACAGAGACTTTCTTCCAGGAGAGAGAAATCATTCCTGGAATGCAGTGTACGTGAATGATGAGTGGCGGTTTGTCGATTGCACGTGGGGCTCGGGATATTTAGATGAAACTGGAAAATTTCATCAACAATATGACGACTTTTGGTTCTTTACAGACCCTGAAATTTTCATTTACGACCATTTTCCTGATCATCCACTTTGGCAACTTCTTCATGACCCCATAGACATAAACGAGTTCAATAAAAAGCCATGTTTAACCAAGCGATCGAAAGAACTCGGTTTACTTCTCATATCGCACAGAGAGCCAATCATATATTTTGACAAAGAGATACACATTGAGATTGCTACAGAGACACTGCCATTGTCAAATATCACGGCTGATTTGAGGGACTCGAATAATAAAGACATTAATGAACACCGGTGTATGGAAAGACTAGATGCTTTCCGATTCCAGATCAGAGTCGTTCCTCCCCATAGCGGAGAATATCGACTCAGTCTTTATGGACAAAGTAAAGAGTACAAACATGCCAAATTTCGACGTCTCATGGAGTATATACTCCGTTGTGCTACACCGTATACTGATCCAACCACATTTCCCAGACATTTCAAGGTTTGGGGCCCAGAGCCAAATTTCGATGATCTAGGCTTTGACAAATCCATTCTGAAACATTCGGTGTTTTCAACAGACTTTTTGGAGATGGCTGTGCCTTTAGACGTAAAACGAGAGATTATAGTAAACGCAGAGATGAAAGGGCACACGAATGCAGAAAAAGACCTCAGTGGGAATATTCTCGTGGCAGCTGCTAGGAAAACGAGGAACGTCTTTATTCGATTTCCTGGAAGAGGTTACTATAAATTGGACATTTACGCAGAAGGAAAAGTGAAAGAGGATACATTAGAATTTGCGGCTTCTTTTCTGCTTGAGTGTCAATCAAACGATGTGAACAAGAGACTGTTTCCGAAATACAACTCAGAAGCGGTATCCAAATTCCAGGCAACTCTAACGGAGCCTCTGGAGCGGGAACTTCCAGAAAATACAGAAGTGGACTTCTGTGTGTCATCCACAAGCAAATTTAAAAAGCTCATTTTGGCAGTGCCCTTTGAAGCGAATGATGAAGAAAGACTAAAGCCAATCGGGGAATTAAAATTAAAGCAAGAAAACACATATCGTGGTCGCTTTGCAACTCCAAAGAAAGGGACATCACTCTTCCTTGCAGGATCTGCAGCACCGCCAAATGTTTTTATGACCAGAATATTTGAATTCATCACTATTTAATTATTGACATTTGCATTATTATTATTATTATTATTATTATTATTATTATTATTATTATTAATTTTGAAAATTTTGTAATATTAATGGTGTTTCCAATTATCCAGTTTTGCATACAATCATACACCTGTTAAACTTTGCATTTAAAGGGGCAATATCTATCGTAGAAGTCAAACCTACTATGCACCTAATGGTCTTTCAGACTTCTGCCTATAGTCTCACTGGCAACAGGATTGGAATCGTTCTAATACTGCTAGATTTTTAAAGTATGTAGACTGTTTAACTACACGATTCTTGATTGATGTTCTTTTTCTAAGACAAGTTTGGTATAATACTATATGAAATTTTATCGAAATTATTGCTATAAAATAAAAAGTCTTAGATGATATAGAAGGGATTAATGAATAAATGTAAGCTTCCAAATCTGAAACAGAAAGCCAAAATTTTAAGAACGTTAACCAATATATATCCTGAGGCCCCTTGCTAATTTGTTTTTTTCTTTTGTTTTATGAGAACTTGTTGACTTAGGAGAAATATTTCATGAAAATTGTTGGTAATTGATCAGCCAGAGAAGTTTTATTATTTTTGTCCGACTTCAAGATTTGGATAAAAGATAATTTTATATTATAAAGGATTAAAATGTACAAATTTGGTTATATTCAGTACAAGTATAAGAAATAACTCGGAGGTTGTATAGGCGTATATTCAAATCATAAATAGTCAGACGTGCGTGTGTTTCTGTGTTTCTGTGTGTGTGTATATATATATATGGGTGTTTGTGCAGGGGTATTTTTCTCTGAAGTTATGCAAAACAATAACTCATTGCTTGTCATTGTAATTTGGAGACCTATACTTACTTTGCGCAAAGGACGAAGACTAATTTAAGTCCTTGTGTACCTAAAACGGTGTCGGTTATAAACCAGGAAGGAATCTGGAGAGGACAATGCATTTAATAGCCGGCAGTGAATGCAATAAATATACCATACACGTCGTATGTTGGTTAGCTAACCCTACACATGATGTGTATGATTTATTTATTACCCGGCTTTCGATAACTACATACGGCCAGCCATTACATGAGCTACATGCGGCGAGTGATGCCAATACTTACAGCGAATGCTCATCATACCCATTCATCGAGGGTGAGAATCACAACTAAGCAAAACACCTGTACAATGCAAATTTTGTTGAAGGGATTCAAGATTTATTCACAACCCTTGTCAGGTACTCAGTTACGCCTATTAAACTGAAATTATTGACAATAACGGATTGTTGCGTTGTTGACATTCGCCCGTGTTGCAGTCTAGGTTTTCTTCTTCAATCAAAATAGTTGCATGCCTGCTACAGATGTGGGGAGTGCATAGTGTTTCCCTTGTCCGTTTGTCCGTTGCAGCATTATGTGATGTTACGTTTAGGTCATAGACATCATACATTTCAAAAACGAAATAGTGTTGCATTCGTGATCAAAGAACACTTTTTAGCTTTTCGATGAATATTGTTCCGTTATTCAAATAATCGCTTCTATCGTTGTCGCCATCATCACTGTCATCTCCATTTTCTGCAACATAAGTATTTTCTTTATAATGGCACTAATCATCGCATTTCTCTCCTTTCGTTCTTTCATTTTCTTCATCATCTTTCTTTATTGTGTGCTTCATAACGTTGCATAAACTGATTCTGTTAATAATCAATCATAAAAAATCCCGTTTTTATACACTCTTAAATCTGTCCCATGAAAAGTTTAAAGTCTATACGCACTAGGCAATTATGGATCCAAGAACATATAACAGCTGGCTAACCTAACTCTCTGTTCTGTATAGTATGACTATATCCAATGGTTGTTGTAACTTTATTAATATAATATAAAGAATAAAATGTCCAAGGAAATGCAAGTCGAGTTTAACGATCTATTTTGATGTTAACTACAAATAGGTCGTTGGGACCTTGTAAATTTTAAGGTTTGAAGTATGAAAGGTACAAAAAGATCAAAGAAGTTAGACCATCTTCGCTATATGCATTTTCAGGTCTGTCAGAAATGTACGTACATCTATATTAATTTATATCACATAAAGACAGAAAGCAAACGCTTAATGAATAGGCTTTATTATTTGGTACTCTATATTGTACATGAGATGAAGTCTCTTTAATCCAAAAGTATTCATTATCTTCAAAGAGAGAGAGAGAGAGAGAGAGAGAGAGAGAGAGAGAGAGAGGACATAAAGAAAACAAAGCAGTTTTTCCGAAAATTTATATAGCAAATGGGTGAGAACCTCTAAATCGAACTTTCACATTAAATTTCTAGCAATACACAATAAGTGAACAAAATGCTCAGATCTAGCCTAGTGCAAACACCAATATCAATAAAGTGCCTTTTTAAGGTTATATGACTCCAGGCATTACTCTACATACATACATACATACATACATACATACATACATACATACATACTTCAATGAAACGATGTAATAAAACAAAATATAAGAAATAAGTTATATAATGAAAATAATAAATATTTTTTATGAACCCTTTCTTCGTGTTATTTTTTTAATTGTTTACTGAGTGTGTGTGTTAAAACTCTCAACATCAACATTCGTTCGCACTTGCTATATTCTGGCGACTTAGAGTGGGACCAAAGACAATATGCGTTGTGTCCACAATTGGAAACGGATCAACGCGGCCAAATGCTACAGGGCTGGTTATGGAAAGTTAGTTATGTCATTTGCTGGACGACAACAAATATGAAATTAAGCCATGCGAATCAAATGGATAGTTTTGATAATACATTTTATTATGTATTGCATAATGAAATACTGAAATATAACAGTACGATAACAATTTATATTGTCACAGTGGCGACAAAAGCAGTACTGCCACGGTGGCCATAACTCCTCTGGAACTAACCACGCCCCCACCGCCCCACCCCCATCCCAAATTTCATTTTCATCAGGATAAACGGATCAAAAATAAAACGTGGCTACAATTTACATTTATGTAAGCAACGGGTTAGGTGCCATAAACATGCATCCAAATAAATTCCAAACAAGAATCAGTTGTTTTGCTGTGGGGCTTTTTTTTTGGGGGGGGGGGGGAGCGTGAGCTTCTTTCGAAAGACCTGTTTCTGTTTGATATTAAATGCATACACGTCATACATCCTACAACAATTGTAAAAGGATTACATCAAAACTCTAAAACAAATATAGTTTTAAAAATTGATCAATTAGCGATTTAAATTTATATCACACTATGTTTTAAAAATATTGAAATATCTAGGATGAGTGTGTGTTTATTGCAAACTGAAAATAAGTGACTACTGAAATTTGGGTGCAGCGTCTGCTACTGAACTAGACTGGAAGCTTGCTAAGACTGTTACATAATTCACGTTTGAACGCATAAATAACAATAAATACGCAGACTGTTATTAGCACCATCTTTAATTTAAGCCCTGAAGGCTGTCGGATGTGACGGCTCTATGGTGAATCTATCCTGCCTTAATGTTCGCTTTATCCGCACAAGAAATGTGTTAAAATTTACTCATATAAAAAGTTCTTAAATTTACAACAAAAAAATTAACAACAATACCCACATACAGGTAAATTGAAAGCGTTGGATGTAGGAGACACATTTGTTACAAGATACTGTTGTAAATTGTAAAAGTTTTGAACGTCTATCATTGGTGAAGTGGAAACATTTTATATTGTCAGTCGTGGCCGTAATCATGGTTTAAATAATTCATTAATACTGCACATATAATAAACTAGTTGCTTTTGGTCAGATGTGTGCTCAAGTCTTTGTTTTATGAAAATTAAACTTATAAATTAATTTTTGAAAGACTAACGATAGCCTACATCGAATCTTGTCCACTCATAAGAGAACGGAACAGAAAGTCTTTACCTCATACGCAGATATGAAGCAAACTTTTACTTTCTCATCTAAAATCATACATGAATTCATGCATATTATACGCAGGTATGAAGCAAACTTCTGCTTTCTCATCTCAAATCATACATGAATTCATGCATAGTCTGCAAATGTAAAAATGGGAAGGTGGATAGTTGCAAAGATAAGGTTACTTCTCCATATTATATACAGAAATTTGCATAAAATTCTGGCTTCTAAAGTTGTCTTTTTCTCTGAATCATTGGGTATATTTTTTCATTATTTAGGCTACTATGTCTTGAAATGCATTAGAATAGCTTATCTTGTCGAAGTGAAGTTGTTATTTATGGACATTGTCATATAAATAATACTATCATTATTAAACAAAACAAAATTCTAAATAAAATCGCAAAAACTTTCATTTTCACTTTATTTTATCAGCTTTTTAATGGACTAATCTACATTTTACCTGATAATAATGCATGGCCAGGGTTTTATTCACCATCAAAGATTTTCCTGAATTACTAATATTACAAATTGTAAATAGGCTATACAAATGAGAAGTGATTAAATGCTTCAAACGGTTGAAATTTCGTAGAATCATACATAACAGAACATATTCACTATTTTTGAATACAAAATTATATATAATTATTTAGCAGAGTCCGTTTATTTGACAGCCATTATAAAAGTATGGTTGACTTTGTCACCGTCAAGGAAACCACAAACACTTCACTTGTAAAATAGTTCCTTTTATCTACTGAAAAGGCAGATATCTTCTATATACTTACGCGAGAGCTGCCTCAGTTTGAAGTGTCTGACTCGTAAAATATGGGTCGCGTGTTTAATACCCGCCAGGCTGAAGATATAATGTGTCAAAACGCTGTTAGAACAAATTACAACAGACGTAACAAATCTGTGGCAATCTCGCAAAAGGCATGGAATGAGGTAAACATTGCCATATGGCTGTCATTGTCAATTACTCGCATGTCGAGGACTACTTTTGATCAAAATGAATGAACTGTTGCCAGCTTCATGGTTCGGCGTTAATTTTATTTTTATATAAAGTAGTTTTTTAAACCCCGACACAGGCCGGAAGCAATGGAGACATGATTACGATGGGGTTGGAGGTAAAACCTGGGCTCTAACTTATATATATATATATATATATATATATATATATATATATATATATATATATATATATATATATATATATATCGAGAACCCAGATGACGATTGCACTTACTGATTGCAGTAGAAATAAAACAAATTAATTATGTCTAAAAAAAAACCGACAATTGCAATAACTGCCATTGCATGACGAGTCCTGTGCACTACCAAATGAGTTAAGGAACAGATTTATGAACAAAAAGATCCATCAAAACGAATTGTCGTGAAAACTTGTCCCACTTTACGATATGTATTAACTGAAAATTTCATGGTGATATTCTCTAAAAGAAGTTCTTCGCTGTGTACGCATGTTGTGCATAGTTTCACATTCTTCAATGAACGTGGATTGAAGATTGTTTCCTGTGATCAAGTCAGACAGGTAAAATTGTATCCCGTGATCTAGTCAGACAGGTAAAATTGTGTCAAGTGATCTAGTCAGACAGGTAAAATTGTATCCCGTGATCTAGTCAGATAGGTAAGATTGTATCCAGTAATCTTGTCAGACAGATAGGATTGTATCCCGTAATCTAGTGAGACAGATAAAATTGTATCCCTTGATCAAGTTAAGCAAATAAGATTCAATCCCTTGATCTGTTCAGACAGAAATTTTGAAATTCGTCACTCTGCATGGTCGCGCAACAATTAAAATGTCACACTCTGCCATTTTGTACCACTGCTGAAAGATTTAGTGAGATTCGAGCTATCCAGATTCGACTTATCCATGTCATTTATATTCAGATTTCACCAGGAATCACTCTCATAAAATTTTACTCGAACACAATTCTGATCAACCAAAACATGTTGGGTTTTTTTAGGTTTCGAAGAATGTTTCCAAGTTTCGAGCACCGTTTATTATTAAAGATATAGAGCACAGATTTTTTACGAAGGGCCAGATCAAGGTGACAATAATTTGGGGGTGGGGGTGGGGTGGAGGTTGTGGTTGTGGCCCAGGGTGGAACGATGACACAGTTTATACCATGTTAGACTCATTTAAAATAATCTGGGTCTACGGTCCTTTGTATGTTAAATCACATTATCTCATCGAAAACATAAAATAAATATATCTTGTAGTGAACTTAGTTGGGGAACTAAAAGGATTCGCAATGGTCAGCAAAAAAGAGGGCTATGGTTAACAAGGTTAACGTCGAAGGTGAAAGTCAATATTAGTTTCAGCGTGTGAATTATGTTGTTCATATCGATGCATGCTGAAATGCACAAACATCACGTCCACCCGCACTCCCGTATTTTTAGAACATGTACTGTACATAAATGGTATTGCACCACAGTTTCGTATTTTGCATAAGTTTAGATTTTTAAACAAAAGAATGTTCATAGTTTCCTCACTGGTTATCCTGGCCAGTTTAAAAAGACCTTGTATATTATAGGGATTGCTAAAAGAACTTTTGTACCTTTTACATATTTTTTAATTCATTCATTGCACTGTCAGAAGCTGGAATTGCCTGCTCTGGCAAAAATTAGTATTCAATATTTTAATAACTACTAAAGTTGGCCAGATGTTTGCTTAGATCTCGTATAATTTCCGCAAGTACAATATGTAAAGAAATTTCAGCCACAGTACATGAAAGTTGCTTATAGGTATGACAACATTTTCTCCTACCGCTCCGGTGGCCTAAGTACTTCGAGCGTCCGCCTCGGATGCGGGAAGTCGCGGGTTTTTTAACCCCGGCTTAATCATACCAAAGACATAATGGTACTAACAGCTGCCTCGCTGGCGCTCAGCATTAAGAGGTTAGTGTTAGGACTGGTCGACCTGGTGTCAGGATAATGTGACTGGGTGGGACATGATCCTGACATGATGCATCAGTGCTAGGCCACTATAAATGGAAGTGCTCAATAAGGTTCAATCTGCAAATTGATAACAATTGCGCATAACGGTTATTTTGTGTGTAGTTTGATTGAGCTAAACGTCATGGAGAATTGTATCATACATAGCTGTTGACTATTGTCTTGAGTATGTATAGCTGTTGACTGTTGTCTTGTATAGGTATAGCTGTTGACTAATGTCTTGTGTAGGTATAACTGTTGACTATTGTCTTGAGTATGTATAGCTGTTGACTGTTGTCTTGTATAGGTATAGCTGTTGACTAATGTCTTGTATATGTATAACTGTTGACTATTGTCTTGTGTATGTATAACTGTTGACTATTGTCTTGTGTATGTGTAGCTGTTGATTATTGGTTTTTGAGGTAAAGCTATTGACTATTGTCTTGTGTAGGTATGGCTGTTGACTATTGTCTTTTATGGGTATGGCTGTTGACCAATGTCTTATGTAGGCATAGCTGTTGACTAATGTCTTACGTAGGCCCCGGATTAAAAATGTCCAAGAACCTTGTGTTTTGTAACCAGGAGTTAGTCGCTGTATGTGGCTTTTTAGGAGTTGCAGCAAAAGTTCTCTTGATTTCATGCCTCAAAAAATCTTGGTGCATTAAAGTAAAGGAAATATGAAAAGCAACAACAACAATAATCCCCAAACATATACTTTTAGGACTGGTTTCAATCTCTTTTTCTATTACTGGTTCTCAAACAGTAATTATCCAGGTTCTAGGAGCAGCCGTCACAATGTACATTATTCACCAGATTTTGTGTTGTTAGCATGATTATTTTTTGTATACTTGACCTCCTTAATTTCTTAACATAAGGAATTCTCCAGATATTTTAATGCAGAGGTAATTAGTAAACTGCGATAAGGATAATTCTTTATATCAGGTGTTTGGGTGTGATTTTTGGTACATGGCGTGACATACAAATCTTCGGCTTGGAAATATTTACTGGTGAGTGATATAATTGTGAATCAAGAAATATCATCAAGTGTGAACTTAAGAGTTTCGTGATGTATGCTAATTAGGTGATTAGTGACAATTACTACAGTATTCGCCGCTTTGAGAACCCTTAAGTTGACACGACTGTTGTCCCGAAGTCCTTGGATTTAACAATGATTTGCACTGAGTTAACCAGTTGATATATGGAAATGATATCATTCCCATATCGTTCCTAACTGGAACTAATCAAAACTTGTAACTTCAACGAACAACCAAATATGATAGATATATGGATCTACCACCATGGATGATCAGTGTTTAGAATGTAAGCACAAATATGAAAAATGTATAGTCTATTAACAAGGGTATCAACTTATAGGACTTATATACTATTTTGATCAAGATATGATTCTGTCATAAAGGGTGATTAAAATGTGTAATTTGTGCAAAAATATACATAATGTGTCATCCACAAATTATAATATATAACCGATACCCTCCAACGTCACCATCGACAGCAAGGTACGGGTTGTATGAAACTACACAAACTTCTACGATTCCCCCACCCAAAGTCAGCTCAAAATATATTGACTATAACCGGGTAGTACATCAGACATGGTTAAACATGAATTCAATGATATACCTTACGCATACGCGCATATAAATTTGCTTCGTTAGATAATAAATCATTTCATCATAAGTATTGTACGAGATTATTATAATAACCAGGCTCGTACATGGATCTGTAACCGACAAGAATAGTCTCATTGAATTATGAGAACTCTAACATCACTCAGTCTCTAATATCTGCGGCTTATGACTGAATTCAACTTGTCTCTTTATTTATAAAATAGGTTAGTTGTAACAGACTATAATTTATCTTATCTCATAGAGTTTTATAATAATAATAATAATAATAATAATAATAACTTAGTACATCGCCTAATTTTTAGAAACTATAAGCGCTTAACAATATTAAATAAAACATAAAAACATATACAACAAAACGATTACAAAAATAAACACCATAACATTACAAAACAAATATGCTGACAAGGAATGACATATTATTAAATCTTTAAGTCTGTTCTTCTAGTCGAAATATGTCAGTTTTGAGAGCTCTCTTGAATGAAATCAAAGTGTCCCTGTGCCTAAGATCAATAGCAATTCATTCCACGTAGCTGTCCCCCGTTACGCAAAAGATCGTTGTCTGTATGACTTCGCTTTAACAATGGGAACAATGAAAATAAGAGAGTCGGAAGAGGAGAATAAGTTTCTTGATGTGGTGTACACATGTGGGAGGTCAGATTTGCATATTGGACTAGAGCCAGTAAACACATGTAGCACAGAGAACAAATTTTGTGTTTGATACTGGATGTAAAGGGTAGCCAGTGATGTTACAGTGTAGGGGGGAGGTGTGTATGTGACTGGCTATCTGTACAATTTGGAATAAAGTCTGAAAAAAAATCAATAAGTCAAACAATTCTATACGAATAGAGAAAACGAATGCAATTTTATATTTCACGTACCTTCATAGATGAAGATTGCTTTCGTAAAGGTCATTGGTGTATGCACTTTCAACATACAATCAATACCTGGATTGGTTGGACACAAAGCCCGCTGTAAGGTATTTTGCCTTACAGACTTTTAGTTTATTTAGGAAGCCGTCCATTACGTTTTATTTTAGTGTGTCTTTGTAAACACACAATCAATAACTGGTTTGTTTGGGAGTATCTCGCTGTATAGTTTACTTTACAGGCTGTAAAATGGACATGATTCTGAAAAATTCTCGCTGTGTTGTTATACAACGACGACAGTTTACTCAATAAGTACTCTGATTATGCTGAACGCTATCACCAGAGAGCTTAAGGTAATCGGGGATTTCAGGGCAAGCACTTTGCTCGTGAAGCAATGGGTAAACTGAATTCAGTAGATTGAAATAGCTAAGGTTGAAATTAAACCACCCTCATGCGAAGCTGTACGCGGTAACTAAACCCGAGTACATATATTGACATAAGGTACACACAATTCCGTCACAAGATATACCTACATGTATTCCAATAAAGTCATCAATATAAGTTTCTGTTTTTACAGCATAATTTATATATCTTTAGCTCAGTTTCGTTTAGGGTCCAGTTTTATATCAGTTTCTAAAAAAAAAAATACGGAAAATAGTTAAAAATTTTCTTTGGTACATATTTTACTTCATCCAACATAGTATTGTATCATGTTCGCAACAGCTATGAAGAGTATCTCTTTTATCCGTTATTAAATAAAAGATATTCCTCTGGTTTAACCAAGTAAAATATTAAATTATTCCTATCAAAAAAGTTGTTTACACAAAATAATTAACAATTGGTATGATATTCTATTTTTGACATTTATACGTCTATATTGGGATATTACATGTTTGTGAGCATCCTTGAAGAAGGTTACTCCTGTAACAACTTCCTTTTATTTATTTGTCTTTTCAACCAATCGCGAGTTTTCCCTCTCCTGGCTAAAAAAACAAAACAAAACAAAACAAAAAGCCAATTTTACTGGCAGATCGAACTGTATCATCTGTCCTTTAAGTGAATAAAACATAAATATATACCTCACATGGTTTGGTTTTGTGGGCGTGACACCATTTTCCAGCACATGGTAGGCCATACACGGCTGCAAGTTTAGAAAGTGAATGAAGAATAAAGGAAAATCCCAGGAAGAACCATCGACCCACGGGAAGCTACTGGCAAACTTTCTCACATATCCACGTCGGCTTAGTCAATAAACGAAACAACGCGAACAGAGGTTAAATTTGAACGGTCTGTAAAAGTAAGCACCTTAGACCACACGGCCACCCGGGACCTCTCAAAACCTTGTGTAAAATTTACATAGCTCATTTAGTAGAGCGTCTGACTCGTCATTCAATACTCTCCCAGGCCTCGATGTGACCTTATCGACACTTAACTCCCATTTCCTCTGCATGATATGGCCAGTAATGAGCTGAACGTGCAGTTAAAGACGAAGCACTCAACAAAGAATGCCGTTTTCTAAGCTCACATTACGAAAAGCGCGCATTCAGATATGATTAAATTTTGTTTCTTTGCATATGAATTATCATTATTTTTATTTTTTTTTTCGACATTTGTAAGTTGCAAAGAGGATCAAGGAAGATAGATGCGTTCGTACATATGAGGAGAATAAACCGAACCCCGACCCACCGATAAATATCACTCAAGTCGTAAGCTTAAACTCAGTTTTCCTCGTTACCCTTATCATACATTATTTTCAATGCATTCTTACTTATCTTCTTTATTTAGCTCATTACACAGTATTATCATTGTTAACAAAAATAACGGATTTAGCATTTATAAACCGATTGATCGGATTTGCATCTCCTTTCGAGAAGCTGTTCAACTTTCCGGAACTTATATTGTTTTCTTATGTCATGAGTTTAACTTATGAATAATTTTTGGAGTGTAAAGTTTGTAATCCAGTCAGAGCACAAATATTGATGACGTCAGAGAAAAGTACTCATAACGATTTGTAAACATTGTGTAAAATTCAAAAATATATCAAAATATTAATATTTTCGTTTGTTTTAAAGCGATGGCATCGTCAACAATGAATGCAATGAAGTTTTACACATCAACTTGCCGGTATGTCATGCAGGCAGACCCAAACGATCGAAGCACATGGAACGATTTATATCGATGCATTCCAATATTGAAGCAATCCCTCCTGTGCTATGTCTGCGGTAATATTTTGCAGAATCCAATGGGCCCGCCTCATATGTGTCAGCACTTCGTTTGCAAAAAGTGTATAGGAGGAAAGTACAGGTTGAAACCAACGTGCAGTTGGTGCAAAGATCACAGTCTATTTACAGAGAACCCAATTTTGGAAATCCTTCTCTCATGTTGTAACAAATTGTGTCGATATATACTAGATTCGTCTATTGGTCCACACATTGCTGATGCCACTATAAATGGGGAAAAAAACAGTCTGCTTGAAATTTTAGAAGAAATTGCCAGTCTTCAAGTTGATCATGAACCATCAGGTAAGGGTGATAATTGTGGATTATTCAGTATACCTTCAGCACATACAGATCATAATGAACCATTTCAGCCAGGAGGAGATTATATATCAGCTTTGCAAAATGCAAGTGAAGGTGATGACACTGAGGACTATATGCCTAAGGCTGCTGTGCATATCAAGCAAGAATCCACTAAAGTAAGGAATTCTGGTAGAATAAGGAAATCACACATAACTTTGCATTCTAAACATCTTAAAGCGAAACATAAAAGATTTAAAAACCTGAAACGGCCATCAAAAGAAATTTCCAGCAAAAGTAATTCTTGCAAAGTTTTTCGTCATTTGCCTATTAAAAGGGAGCGAAATTATTCGTGTGAAAATGAAACTGGGCACAAGGGAGATAACTCTTCTTATTCTTGTAATTCAGTGGATAATAGCAGTGAAGAAAGTGTGTCTAATCCAACTATAAAAAGATCAAAAATTGAAGGGACTCAAATGGATAGAAGAGGTTGCAGATGTGGAAAAGCGGGAGGCTTCAATCAGCTTACATGCCTGGGACAAAGATGCCCATGCTACAGCAGAAAATTGCCATGTATTGGTTGCAGATGTAGAGGATGTAGGAATCCAAGGAAAGCTATAGAGTCATTTCATTCTTCACTGGCCATATCTTCCTCTGTCAGTTAATTTTAAAAAGAGACAGTGCTTTTTCTTATATGTAATCTCATGAAAATATAGGGCTGTTATTTGATTGTGAATTACATTTAGTTTATATTTCTGATCTTTTCACTTCTCTGTTGGCCCTGATCAGAACTTTAGATTCCACATCTTGGAGTTTATTTACCGAGAAATTATTTGTTAAAGTCCTGTCTTATTTCCTGCTGAAAAATGAAGTTTGAGTAATAGATTTTTCATTGTAGTGGCTTTTTTCATGTACATCTCTGTTGGAGTAAGGCGGAAACAAGTCATTTCAGGATGAAATCTACAAGACAAGAGGATAAAATGTGCAGGCTCATGGACCGTATGTTTCAAAGTGACTAGCTACAAAGGGTTTCTGATCCTTATACAGGGATATGGATATAGAGTCATGGTCACAGGTACCACTGAGTCGTTTGTAATTCTTTCTTTAAGAGAGTTTAAGAAGAATAATGGAGATGACTATACTTTAATGACATAATGCAGATTACCACTTTCATCAACCAAAAGTATTGACACAGAAGTACTTAGTTATTAAAGAAGTATATTTTGTGCATATGAACATAGATGTACCTGAGTTTATATTATCAAGTGAAAAGTTGTACATTCAGATATTTGCATTGAATGAAAAGAAGGGTATTCCTCAATTAGAATTTTGGCTGCAGTATGTGTTATTTCTAATACATGTGTTATTACATTGTACAGAAATTATCACCATTTTTGTATCATATTAAAAGAAATGGTAGCTGCAATAATGGATTTAATAATTTAAATAATAATTTTGACAAAAATGGCTGGTCAGAACTCAGACAATATTGACAATATTGAAGCAACAATACGTTAAAGACCAGTATTAGTTTTTGAGATGTAGCCATTCTATTTGACAATTCCAGAAAATACAGTTTGTTTACTTTTAAGATCCTGGTAAATACTGGAAATATTTACAGTACTTGGGCACCATTATCTTTAGGTATGGAACAGTACTGTTAGCCAGATCCCTTTATCAGTACTATAAGCACTCCCAGCTGGAGCCTTTCCACTAAATCCCTGGTGGTAAGGATGGGTTCACCCCTAGAAATCATGTAAGTGCACATCTGTTACCTTCTGTGGTGGGATGAGGGTGGAATTAAGGATAGACACAGGGGCCAATATTAGTTGCATATTCAGCTTTTCATGCCCTGCTTCAAGCTGCTATCAAATGTTTGTAGCCATGGAGGAACCTGCTGAAAATTTTAGTTGCCATTTCAAATTTTATGTTGCCATTTTGTTATTTTGAGCTCTATTGGTCATAGACCAGAAGAACTTATGGGATGTTGTCTATCAACTTATGTCCTTCTGTCCATTAGCACCACTTTGGGTATCGCTACTTCGCCGAAACTACTTGGAGGATTACCATGAAAGTTTACATACACATTCATCGCATGATCTGCTTGGTCCTAGATGATAATGGTGTTTCTTTCAAATTCTATATAGCTGCCACTATGGCCGTCTTGAAAATCTTGTCACTACTTTTCCTAAATGGATGGCCATATCAACATGGGGTTTCATTAAAAGTCTTCTTATGATGTCTACTTGGTCCTAAATGAAAAAGCTGCCAGTGTGAAATCCAGTATGGCCACCATGACAGCTGTCTCAAAAATTTTGTTACAGTTACTACTCCCGAATGGATGGTCATATCAACATGGAGTTTTCACTAAAAGTTTTCTTATGATGTCTGTTTAGTCCTAACTGAATGTTATCTGGATCCAATGTGGGCAACACAGCAGCCCTCTCGAAAGTTTTATTGCTATTTCTTGTACATGAATGGTGATATCAACATGGGGTTATCACTGAAAGACTATGATGTCTGCTGGTCCTAGGGATTTACAAATTTTATAAATGTTAACTTGCCTAGGGCAGGGTGACTGGAAAATTGAACATGCCCTTGGAAAATTTAAGATTGCCTGAAACATAATGTCCTGGCATGAATAAAACAATAAAATATTATAAAGTATGGTATAATTTAAGGAAATCGTGCTGTATCTCTTTAAACTTATGTTTTTGATTCATCTTTGTTGGCACCTTAAAACCATATGCTGATCCAAAATACATAAATACATATATGGAAATTCATTTTGCCCAGTAGAGCATAAGTCCTTTCAAGGGACTATTGTTTCAAAATAACTTTTGACCCCTCCCCAGAGCTTGGGGGGGGCTGGAGCTATAAATTAATACTGCAAGTATCATGACATTTTATCTGATGCATGTTTAGAAAATGTGTTGTTTAGAAAATGAGGTTATGATAATACTAAAATGCCATTATTATTGTCATTTGTAAACAAGACAATGGAACTTTCTTAAAACATGACAAGCATTAATATTTTATATGGTAAAATTAATGGAGATTGTCACAATATTAGGATGCTACATCAAGAGATTTTTATTTTTCTTTCTTACAACACTATGTCAATACTTAAGTCCCCTATTCAGTACCAGATTTTGAGGATATATTTTATTTTCCAGTCGTAATGTTCCTGTACCACCTAGCACACAGACTGGCAACTGGGCAACAGATCAAAGCCCTCGTTGACTATGTGGCAGTGTGTTGTCAGGCAAAAGCTCAATGGGGACAATCATATTGTGAGTCTACCAAAAGAATGTGTCTCTAAATTGTGCCTCTAAATATGGCTTGATATTATTTTGTGTGAACTGGGGGATTTAGCATGGGAATAAAAATGGTTTCTTAATAATTTTATAAGAAAATGATTAAAAAGCCTGCAGATTTTGCAAGTAATGAGACCAAAGTAATAAGACCAAGGATTGGTTGTGAAATTGACAGTCCATGTGGGAGTAATATATATATATATATATATATATATATATATATATATATATATATATATATATATTTGATTGTCAGATCAATTTCTGACAAGTGGCAAAGATTTTCAAGCAATTTATTTAGAAATAAAAGGCAGTTACCAAGGCCTAATAATGTAAATAGAGTACAGTATTAGATGGTACCATTTGCCAAGCAAAGTGTGATTGCGTTCTCTTTTTGACTTTAGCTAAATTTAATCATATTTAATATTATTTTAAAGCAATATGAATTTTAATAACACAACATCTTATAAAATATTTTAAATTTTAACATCAGTAACAGGGGTCTAAACACTCTCTCTCTCTCTCTCTCTTTTGCTAAATTTAATCATATTTAATATTATTTTAAAGGCATTTTATAAAATATTTTAAAGTTTAACATCAGTAACAGGGGTCTAAACACTATATATATATATATATATTGCTCTGTTTGAGGCCCTTCTTCAAGGTCTGTTATATCAGGTTATATTTGATAATAAATAAATAAGTTTTCTATACACTGCACAGCATTTCAGAAAACCTATTTTAAATTTAAGGACAGTATCAGTAGCTTAAATATAAGCAAAAAAAACCAAACCTTTTTGTGGCAGAACTGTCAAGATCTGTATCAGCTGCTAAAGTTTTTTAATTTTTTTCGAGTTTTATTAATTTCAATCATATTTTGAGTCTTTAGAAGCTGAATAAACTTTATGCATGCTGCACAAATTCTCTCTATCTTATTGGCACCTGTTTTCAGTTTCTCAGACAAACAACTCACAATAATCTTCATTAAAATCCAACTTTCATTTGATTTCCATTTGTACCGTGATAAACTTCATAAATGGTGTCAGTGTAATTAGTCAGTATTTTACACTGTTCATTCCAGGCAGAGTATGGACAGTTTAAGTTATAATTGCACCAAAGGTATTATTTGTGCAGATGATGTTGCTTTATTATCTTTATGATCTAATAAGCTTCAGAGTCATTTATTTAAATAATCTGAGTTGGGGGAAAAAAGCTTTAGCCAGTGTGAAATTGGTGGTCAATTTATGTCTGTGTGACCAACTCACTTGCCACAAATATGGACAGGCACTTACCTGGATTTTCTCCTTGTCAGTACATTCACTTGCAGAGGAGAAAAGGTGGCCCTGGTGTTATAACAAAGGCATAGTTGCAGATCTGTGTGCTATATATGTTGCTGCCTTTGCAGAAAATAAAACAGTGGAAGAACAGTATTATTCAGTTATTCTAATAATAATGATTATCCAGTATCTTACAATACTGGATTAATACTTGAAATGAAAAACAATATGAATCAATTTTTATTATTCATTATTTTCCAATATTTGAACTTTTGAAAAAATGCTGGTTATAATATTGTTTGAGTTGAGTGTGGTCAACAAAACTAGTTTATCCAATATTTTGTCTTAATACCTCCAGACATTCACTTTTTGACAATGTGGTTTTTTGTGCAGACATGCATATTATATTGCATGGAAATGTTCACCATTTACATCTTTTTGTTTTGAAGGGGGAAAATGACTTTGAGGGAAATAACTTTTTTCTGTAGTTATAAATACATTACAACCTTTCTAGCAAGGTTATTTAAAGGAGTGGAGAATTTGGTATTTTTAAGGACATGTGGCCTTCCAATGAAGGTTAAATAACAATGGAAAAAAGAAAATTGACCCACATATATATACTGTCCTTTATTATTAAACGTCATTAAATATCAAGATGTTTTATGTTGGAGGTGTACACATAGACAGGTTTTGCTGTAAATTTTAATTTATGGACCTGTGTGAAGAAAATAGATCTGATAGTGAGGACAGTTTTCAGACTTTGATTGTACATATGTTTGTGAAGGATAATTTGAATAGGGCAGCATATATTCATTTTATCATATACATACTGTTAAGTTTATCATTATGATATCAATATCTGTACTATTACTTTACTTTTTTTGTGTATATAAACGTATGTAAGACAAGTATGAAGTAACTTCTTGATGAGAAAGGTACAATACAATTATATCGTATCATGGAGATTGCATTCTAATGCACACTGGACAGTTAGACAAAATATTTGCTAAAGTTCTAAGGGCAGATTGTATATAGTGTAGGGAAAATGGCAGTTTTATGCATGTTTCATTTGTTTGTTAACCGATGTCGTCATTTAGTAGGAACAACTGGCTTGAAAGAGTACAGCTTTGCAATGCCGCGGACAGGGTAGGACAATAGGACTAAATTCCTTTGTCCCACAGGGATCAGGGGGCCCACCACTGTCACAGTTTATAATTCATAGGTACCTACTCAAGAATTTTTCCTAGGGCACATAGATCCTGTCTGCGGTCCAGTTGCTATGGGAGACCAGTCTCCATTTTCACTAAACATTTCAAAATTTATATTTTTGAACATCCTTTGTATTCCTTGGATGGTAACAAGGTCTTTTTCTACAGAAGAGTCAGCTGGCATTGGTGATCAAAACTAAGTTGAACAATCTCAGATTTTCCTTAAAGGAGTCATGTCTTATATTTGAAGAAGTTTTGTTGATTTCCTCAGATGTGAGTAATTCCTCATCTGTGTTTTTCAAGAATGAAAAGATTTCTTGTGTTAAATTTTTAAATGTGAGTTTGCATCCTTGTACTGTTTCTGCCTGAGACAAAAATATTGTTATTGTCTGAAGTATCACAAGGTAGTAAGTAAATTTAGTCTCAGTTTGTGGAGAAATTGTGGGAGTTATGATGAAATTTAAGCCAACTTCATAGTGCTTGAATTTCATAAGTAGCATTGTCACCTCTTTTGCGAGACCAGCTGTCATCAGAGACCACTCTCAAGACTAGTTTACTGTGTTTTAGTATTTCTCCATTTCATCCACACTCAAGACTGGTTTATAGTATTTTAGTATTTCACCATTTCATCCACTCTCAAGACTGGTTTACTGTATTTTATTGTGTGTCCATCTCATCCATTCTCAAGACTGGTTTGCTGTATTTTATTATTTTTCCATGTCATGATTAGCTTATTTTTCTGCGTTTAGTAAACAACCATTTGTGGTAAATCTCAAGTTAAATTAATGAATTGAAGAAGTGGAATAATAAATTATTGTTTGATGACAGGTTTCTCATCTGATGTTTCATATTCATATTACATATTCAGGCAACCCATGGCTAGGCTGTGTGGTTCCAATACCTGGTATTGTACAGAGCACATTTTTGAAGTGGAAGAAGCCCTTCTGTATCCAGTTGAATAGGTTTATCGAAGTGATAAAGAAGTTTCAAAATTGAATCATTTAGCAAGTAACATGATTGGTAGACATTAATCACTCACTGCTTGTATTACCATGCCATCCTTTGCATAAACAATAAATATTGAAAAAATTAATTGCCCCCTCCCCCTCCAGATGAATCAGCATGAGAAAAATTTGAGATTACAGAGAGAGGGAGTGGGAGAGAATGTGATGGTGAGAGAGACAGTAAATGAATAGATTTTTGAAACCAGTGCAGAAAAAAAAATAAAATGATGGACATCAACAGTTTATTGTATTTATTGTGCCTTCCTGTAGATGAATAACGAATGAAAACCTAGAATTGCAAAAAGACAAAAATAAATTAGTGTAAGGAAAATATATATGAAAACCCCACTAATCTTTTGATCCACTGCAACACAAATTAAATCTGGAAATGTACAATTGTACAACTGAGAATATATTCAGTTTCATATACTTTGGCAACATTTTGCAGGTACAAATTCCACAAAACTCATTCTAACACAATATGGATATGTTCCATAAAATAAAGCCAGCTAAATTTAAGTTGGACTGTTTTGATTCAGCAGATGAAATAAATACTTTGGCCTGATTATTTTGATGAGTGAGTTTTGATTTACAAAAATAACAATATACATGTATTGAAACAATTTTATATTCATTGGCTAAGACATACAAGCAGCTTATCTCAACTGCAGGAGAAATTAACATATAAAAATAAGTATCATTGTTGTTTTGGTATTTTAACAGGTAAAAGCTGCTATTTATAAAGCAAACTTTGGCCGAAATGATGGCCATTACTTTTGCTTATTTCCTAGCCAACATTACTTCAAAAAACATGTAGGTTATCCATTTTGGACTTTATTGTGTGTGAAAAGATATACACATACATGTACACTGCAGTGCATATTAACAGTACTGTAAAATAGTTACAAAGACTTGTAAATGTTTTCCATATTCAGTCCTTTAAGGCATTGCTCCAACTTTAGAGGAACACATGTATTATTCATGAGAACACCTGATTTGTGTGAAACAGTACATCCCACCTCATCTGTGCTTCCCCATCCCACGAATACATGTACATAGCATAATCATGGTTTGAATCACTTTTGCTCGCCTTTCACCTGTGTTAATTTTCAAACACAAAGCCTATTATTGAATGTATTGTGGCCTGTAGCTCCTCATACTTTGGTGGAATTAAACTTGACATTGCAACCACTCTGGTATATGTGGGCACATTCGTACACCTGACTGTATATCCATCCACATCCTTGGTGAGAGGTGAACAGTATTTGGTCCTTAATTCATGTACAGTATGCTTTTATTATAGACACAACAGTTTCACAGTGCAGCCTGTTCAGCTCCAATGAAGGTTGATTCTGGCCTGTGTAAACCTTTGAGTTGTGCACAACAGCCTTAGCCTAACCTTAGTGTTAAAGTTCTTTTCTTTCCTTTTAGATCAGTACCATTTTATTCCTTCTTTTTGGATTTGGCTCAACATTCAGGCCATGGTGGATCATGGTTTAAATGTTGAATGTTTGGTCAGTTTGCATATATGCTTTCTTACATTTAAAGTTATATTTTTGCAGTGTTTATGCAAATTGTTTTGTCAGTCAAAATACAGAAAAATTTAAGAGTTATTTTGATTATATTTTGTCAACCAATAATAGTTAATTTAAAAATCTGTTGTTGTTTGTGTAAAAATTGCTCACATCACTATTGAAATTTAGCACTCTAATAATAAATGGTTTTATTCTGAATTACCAATTATCTCCCTTGATTTAGCCTTTATCTTATTATCTCCCTTGATTTAGCCTTTACTTATATTCATGTGTGCTGTTATATTTGTACAAGTCAGGAATACTGACACTACATAAATTTTTATTTCTTGTTTACCAGCATAGAAAAATCATAATAGACAAAATACAGTAGTAATTGAGTAGCAAACCAAGTTCTGGATTAATTACAATCAGAATGTCACAATTTTAATTTCTGACATTTAAAAATACATTGTATATTAAGAATTCCTCTTTGAAAATGTTGAATTTGAAAATTTGATTGGAGAAAAATAATATGCCATATATATTTTCCCTCAAGTTGAGTCCAACATGCAAACAAAATGTGTTGGCAGATTAGGATCTGTGTTGCTTGTTCTACTGATAACTTCTAACAAACCACATAGACCCAGATCTGCCTGCACATAGTGGGATAGTATATTTTGGTCTGCACAACTTGCAGTTGGACTTGGTTTTTAAGCAATGTTGCATTGTAAGATGAAATCATGGGATGCTTATAATGTCATTTTGTGCATGTCTTTGTCATTTTGGCCTTTTGGGCAGTTTATTAGAATTTTGACTAACTGTTGTTCACATTTACAATCTTGTTAAATATTTGTTTAAATCTGTTTAATCATGATGTATTTTGGTATTTTGCACCAATTTGATTATATTATCAAGATCTGTTAGATTTTCTAGATACGGCAGTTTATTTTTTTTGTTGATAGTTTTGTGGCCTTTCATCTTTGTATGAACAAGACTTATCCATTGTCATCTTCATCACAAGAATTTGATTTGTAACTGGTTTAATGCTACAGACATGGTGTTGAGTCTTATCTGTATAAATCTGAGTCTTTTACATTTAGTTAAGTTTGAATTTTCTTTTTCTTATATAACTTATCAATAGAGTTCAGGTTTGAGCAAATGTAAACCCGAAATCCAATGTTGATTAGGCATTCCTGAAAGCTTGCACATGTTAGCCTAATTGACCTTTTGAATTTGAATCAAATACTTTGCACACTAATTAGCATAACTGTTTTTTTGTTTCTTAATCTGGCATTTATTTTCTCAAACAAAATTATGGTGATTGACAGAATACATATAAGTTCAGATCATTTCATGAAAACTTGGGGAAAATGTTGAGTTAAAGTTAAATCCTGGACCAGATATCTGAATGTGTTCATAAGTTTAATTTCTCTTGATGGATTTACTAAGTTCTCATGAACTATTTTAGGAGAAGAACCACAGAATAATTTTTGTACTTCTTTAAAGATTTTGTAAAATCTTGGGCTATATGGAAGAATACACTTTTACTGGTAATTAAGATAAAGTAGTGGCTCTGTAGCTTTTAACTTTGCTGATAATGGTCCAGAAGAAGTTATGGGATGGTTCTTCATCTATTGTTCAATGTCTATCTTCTACTTTTGGCACTAGTTTGTTCTCGATACTGCTCCTAAACTACTTAGAGGATTGCCATGAAAGTTTACACACACTTTCTTTCCATGGTCTCTAGTCCATCCAGCTCATCATCACAAGTGATATCCGCATCTATAGCTCATTGAATTTTCATGTGACCATCTTGATAAATAAATAAAACACTCATTCAATACATGCAGACCGGGTTGTCTGTTTACTTGCAAATTCTTTGATGTCTCCATAACCTGTTGAGGAGTCAATTTTTTCTTCACTAAAAGACTTATTATAATGTCTGGTTGGTCTAAATGAAAAAAGGTACTGCTGACATATCCAATATAGCCACCACTGTGGCCATTTTGAAAATCTTGTAAGGACTGCTTTTCTTGAATGAATGATGATATCAACATGGGGTTTGCTCTGAAAGACTTGTTATGTCTAGTTGGTCAGTGATGAAAATATTGTCAATGTGACCTCCATTATGGCCATTTGGAAAATCATTATCACTGCTTGGCTGGTCATAATGACATTGTACTTTCACCAGAAGACTTCTTATTATATGTAGTCTGTCCTAAATGGAACCAATGTGCATCTGTTATTCAATATGGCCACCAGTGCAGCCATCCTAAAACTTTTGTTGCTGTTACTCCTCCAGAACAGAACATCGTTTCATACTGAGGTTTTCTCCAGATGACTTCTTAACCATGCCTCATTTGTCCTAAATTAAAATGGTGCTGATTTGATGTCCAATGTCTTGAAATCTTTTTATTTCTACTCCTTGTCAATAGAAAATCATTTGGATTGGGTTTTACATAGTAAGAGTTCTGGTGGTGTCTAGTTGGTCATAAATGAAATTGATGTAAACTGATCCTCAATATGGCCACTATGGTTAGAATATGGGTATTATTACTATCATTAGTCCTCCCAAATGACTGGTCATATCAACATGGGGTTTTCACCAGTGGACTTCTATGATTGCTAGTTGGTCCCAAAATGAAAGTGGTGCCAGTCGTACAATCAGTATGGCTTCTGTATTGGCTGTCTTGAAAATCTTCCTCCTGTTACTACATTGTCTACTTGGTCTTAAATCAAAATGGTGCCAATCTGACATCCGATAAATATGTCTGCCATAGCAGCCGATTTGAAGTATTGTTATCACTTAAGACTATCAGAGATGGCTTTAACACTCAACATTTAAAAGGAAGAAATGATCATATCTTCAATTCCTGGAAATTATTTTCTCTCAGTAGAGCATCAGTCACTTTGAGAAACTCTAGTTTGTTGACTTCCTGGATTTCCAAGCTAAACTCAAGTGGTAGATACAGATTCAGACCTAAAGAAAACTGTTTATATTTTTAGCAATTCTGGTATAAGCTAATGATCTTATTTGAAAATGATGTTCTTTTATTTTTTTAACATTGCATTTGGTGTCTATCTCGCCAATTATTTGTCAAATTATCCTCATATTTATTTGAAGATAGGGTTCTATTGTGAAATATCGAATGCTTCAAATTATGCAATGCACTTTAAGACCTGTAAGGCAAGATAGCATGAATAGTATGATTATGTTACATGAACTGTTAGATTTTAAATTGTGCTTTGTTTTTCTTGTACACAGAAGCTACTGTAATGTCAGGATTTACATGTTACCAGGTATTTTGGTTGCACTTTAGTGATGTCTTGTTAATTGTTACATCTAGATATCAGTATGTTTTGTTCAATAAAATGTTTTTGTACCATTGTTATCTTTTACTTTTTGATTTCCAATGAAAAATCATACTTCTCTAAAGAAACTTTTATTTCTTTGTTATGTATGTTTATGTATAAAACTCTTTTTTCTTTCTTTAGCAGAGCTGACAGGGCATACATTTCACCTTAAGGATAAACTTAGTGTGTAATAAGTAGTATTACAAATATCATGTAATAAGTAATATTAAAAATATGTAACATTAGTAATAAAAATATGTAATAAGTGGTATTAAAAATATCATGAAATAAATAGTATTAAAAATGTAATAAGCAGTAATAATAATATGTGATAAGTAGTATAAAAATGTTATAAGTAGTATTAAAAATATCATGTAATAAATAGTATTAAAAATGTAATAAGCAGTAATAATAATATGTGATAAGTAGTATAAAAATATGTTATAAGTAGTATTAAAAATATAATATTACAAGCAATTCTTGGTATCAAGTTTCGTTAGTAGAAACAGATTCATATGTGGCTTTCAGTAGTTTATTTGATTGTGCTTATTTATAAATACTGTTGGTGTTAACTGTAGTATTTGCACACTGATCCATTAGACAAGAACCAATGTTTAAAAAAAACAAAAAACAAAACAACAACGACAAAAAACCCATTACATGTATATTGAAAATCTTGTTATTGCTACTTCTCAATGGAAAGTCGTACCAACAAGAGCAAGTCATATCAACAATGGTTTTTTTCCAGTAAACTTCTCATGATATCAAGCTAGTTCTAAATATTTTTTTGCTAACCCCACCAGCACATGAACCTTTAAAAGAAGAATCTGGTGTAGTAAGAATTTTATGTATAGTAAGCAAAATTTGCAATGCAACATCTTCTACACAAAAACTGCTGAAAGTCACACTGATCACATATAGACTGACTATGGTTAAATTACTTTTGAATGTGTCTTCTAGCATAAGTACTTTGACATTCAAATTTTATAAACACAGTTATCTTAAACACAAAACTGAATGGGGACTTCTTATATTGGTGACTTAAATTTTGTCTTGTATTTCTCACCCCTTGAATAATATATACACATTTTAAAAATCCAAAAAATAATTCTTGTCTGTTTTTAACTTTTGATGACAGGTACTTAGGTTCTAAATAATATGATGATTTCCAAGCAAAGATTCATGTCTGCTAAATATGGCAAAGGTGTTGGTTAATAATGATAAAATTTCATTAAAATATCGATGAAACAAACAAATAACAGTGCAATGATTTTCTACTTTCTTCCCATAATGCATCATTAGGCTTGACTTAAATGAATTTCTCAATTGCCATTACTGTACAAACAACAGAATATCACTGTAGAATCAACAATCACTGTACAAGCAACATAGTATCACCTTACAATCAACAGTAGTGATAGGGGATACTTTAGCAACAATGGGACTTCTATGTTAAAATAAGGGGGTTGTACCCTGGCGACAAGGGGAATTTAACATGTGGAATTTTAACATGAGTGGAACTATAGAGCGACAAGGGATTGGGACTGTCTAGCGACAATAGGAAGGGAACAGGTGGGGTGATGTCATGTTACCGGACATTGGCAACAATGTGGTAAGTAGCTGACCTCAATCTGGCAGAACACTGGCAACAATGTTGCAAGGGGCTGACCTGAATACGCGATACTCTAGTTGGGAAAAATACACCAGAGACAGAGACAGACATATACAAATACAAACTGGAGATTTATACATAAAGCATTACCTAGAACTGAAATTATGTTGGCGGTGTTCACAAATTTGCATAATTGTAATAATGCTATAAATAGCTATAATCTGGGAAAAGACCAATGCCTAAATGGATGTGACTAAAAGTAACGCTAAAATTACGATATTGTCCCAGAATTTCCAACGGAAAAGCCCACTACTGTATCCATTTATAATCTCATCTTGTAGGAAAGTCCTATGAACTAACCTAGTTTCTGTTTAGAGCTATAGCCTGTGGAGAAACCCAAGTCTATATTTATAGTCTCAAAATTTCTAGCTTCAATAACGTATCTATACTGGACACTAGGGGAATAATGGCAACAGTGTTGTAAGTGGCTGACATAAATACGTGCCACTGTAGTAGGTAGGTAGGTAGGTGACATGAATTTGATAGGGATAAAGGGAGTTTTATAGGGACAAACACCAATACATATATATACACACACACAAAAACGTACGTGCACGCATACAAACACAAATACAAACACCAACAAACGTACGAGCTAGCATACAAACACATACACACATTAACGAACGTACGCGTACGCATGCAAACACATACAAACACCAACAAACGAACGAGCACCAATATAAACACAAATACACACACACCAACAAACGTACAAGCACGCATACAAACATACAAATACAAACACCAACAAACGTACGAGCTTGCATGCAAAGATACACACACATCAGTAAAGGAGGTAGTGTTTATAGTCACATTACTCCACATTCACACAAATTGGCAGCTTGATCAGTCTCTCTTTTCTAGAAATCTGGTTAGCCCTGATAAAGGCTGGGTTTTTTGTTATTTTTTTTTAAAAAAGCTCCAAATGCGCCTCTTTATATGTGCACCCTCCAGGCCTGGCACCACAACACAACGGCTGCTTCAGTCATTCTCCCATTGCAGTCTTGGTCTTGGGAAAGCAGACGGGGGTTGAGTGACCTCATCATCCCAGTTTTCACTATGAGGGATAATAAAGACTTCCCTCTGTCTCCTATTTTGTAGCCGGGGATGATGAGGTCTCCTTATCTCCTGCCTTCTCTGCGGCTCCCACTCTTGCCGCTGTCTCTCCAACTCCTCCTCCCAGTTTTACATCTGGGGACAGAGGCTCTTGATACTGGTGGTAGTATTTGTGGTTGTGGCTGTGGAGGTGGTATTGGCTGTGGTTGGCTGTGGAGGCGTCCTCACCTCAGGCTTGACCTCACATAAAGGCCTAAGGATGAGGTGAGGCATGATCCTTTCCTTGTCCTCTTCCTTCTTCTTTCTTTTGCTCCCTCTCTTCTTCTATTCTCGCTTCCTCCTGGATCGCCTCCATGGCCAGCTCGTCAAGTAGGCGCCTGGCATACTCCAGGTGCATTTGGAGTTCCAGTAGTTTCGTTAGTCTACTCATTTTCTTTGCAGTTGACTGGTCAAGAATGGGTAGCAGATTGAAGAACGCTCCGCTTTACATCTTTGAAGCGAGGACGTGAAGGAAACCATCAATTTGCACCAAAACTAACAATAGCCACTTTACTATGCATCACAAGGAACGCTCGGACCTAAAAGAAACACTCACGTTCACTTTTTACCTGGAGACAAACACACACTATCTTACAAGTCAGGGAAACGAAGTGTTTATAGGCGCACTTCTATTTTTTAACTTACAGATAAACACATAAAGACAGACAAATATTTTGGTAATTTGATTAGTATGTCTTTTCTAGATGGTTGGGGGTAGCACTGAAAAGGGCTGCTTTTGTTGACGGGGTTGTGGCAATCTTATATCGTCTAAGATTGCGTCCCCGTCTGGCTGCAGGTTTTCCGACAGGATAGGGTCTGCTTCTTCGGAAAGAGAAGGAGAACTCTTTTGTGTCCACACGGCAGTCCACAAAACCTCTGTCTGGCTCCTGCTGCTGTTACTGCTGCTGTTGTTGCTCTTCTCTCTGCTGTTTCTGCAATCTGTACTTGTACATCCATTCTTCTTGCTCCTTCTTGATTTCATCTCTAAAGACCTCTTCTCTCAGGACTTGGGCTATCTATAACATCCTGACATTCTCAGTCTCATCAGGCTTGGGTATCAGGTTCTGCTTACTTTGTTGGATTTAAGTGGCATTCACCTAATTCGGGTATTCGCGACTGGTTAATGCCCCCACGGGGTGCTGATAGATTTTTTTCGTGGAGGGGGGGGCACGATAATATCCATCCCCCACGCTTTAGAGCACAGAAAGTGTGCTGCTTGATTTAGCCTACAGGTCGTGGGACAATAAGTCCCATTCGACCTGTATGAAAGACTATCATGAGTGGGAATGAACCCAACACGCACTCAATATAAGTAAATGTCTGAATACTGCAGGATAAGACGTCTCAGTAGATTGAGCACTACTCTTATGACGTCAGCCTGGTTCCGTGCTTACACGCTCTTCGGGGCATCTGATTTTTATACGAGTGGGAATCGGCCCACACACTCGTCCTTAATGTCCGAGTTGGTAGTGGGAGAGGTACCCGGAAGGAGAGACCAAACACCAGCCGAAACGTACCTGAAACGCCATGGTCTACTATATGTCAAATTTTTCCCAGTTTTATAATTGTTGGGATTCCCTATAACCAATTCTGTGTTAGCCACAATTGTAATTAGAGTCACGCAATACTAATGTAGTGTATAAATTTTCCTATATCCTAACTAACCAACTTAACGAGTACATAGTGTACGTAATATAATGCTGTAACCTCTCGTATCTAATTGTCTAAGCAACAGAAGAAGTTGCGTCAATATCAGGTATCGGATTTAATTTTGAACGGTGGAAAAAGGATCAAATCAGTATTGTGGTTTAATTGAATTGGAATTCCAAGCCAAAATGAAATCCCTAAAATAATGAGGCATTTTGAAAGCCCTAAAAAGGCCTGTTTTTATGATGGCAGATTGAAGGTTCCGTGGCGGTCTTATTCTTTCTTGCACTTTGCCGCGTTTCGTGATTCTTCGCTGATCTGGACAGGGAACGCCTCATGTCCATGTAATTCTGACAAATAGTCAGCAGCTTCCACCAGACTGGAAAGAAGATGTTGTTGCCAAGCCTGATGGTAGAACTGGGAGAGGATTCTAACTCCATACTGCCACTGCTGGGGCCTTGGCTTCCTGGATGTTAAGCGTCTCCAGGCAAGGTATTTGACAGCGTTATGGTCAGACTGGAGAGAGCCGCGATTTATGTCTCAAGCGTGGACGCGATAGAAAATATCCCTACGATTTTTATTGGGTCGGAACGCTATATAGCTGCTATCATGGTGAGGGATAGAGAGAAGTAAAAAAGCATGTATTCACATGGTTTTTTTTTTTTTTTTTTTTTTAAACAAACGACAGACACATTTTATTTTTTCAAAACACAACATTTTTTATTTAACCAACAATTAACCAAGAACTAACGATGAAACAATTCATACAATATCAAAGAACACATTTTTCAGAAGGTTGACAACGTTGTGAAATCAAATTAGATTTCCACGAATGGAGGTCATTGGGCCATTGATGTACACTATCTTTCCTAGCTAAAGACAAAAGATATCCATAACGGTCACAAAACCATTTTCTAGAACAGTCACGATCAAAATAAGTAACTAAATGTTCTAAGGGATACCAAAGACTGCGTTGATGAAGAAAATACACACAATATTGTCCACACACCATAGAATCTGCGCCTTATAATTTTACGTTATTGAAGCGAGTCGTCTGGGCATTTCTTCTCATAAAGTCGATGATGTTGTCTTCCAAAGGCAGTAATCCATACGAATCAAAATACTCCAAATAGGCATCTTGGGGAAAGTAGACGGCAACCCAGTGGGTTCCTGGAAGATGACTGTTGTCCGTGTTGATGACCTAAGCTTGATGGTCTTTAGGTTTGCGATGAGGCAGTTCATCTTTAACGCACACGACATGATTCCATGAAGAGGTATACGAACTGTTGTTCAAAATGTAATAAAGTTCCCAGGCATCCATTTTTTTTCTTGTTTTCTTCACAGGTAATGATAAGTCATCAATTCAATCATGACTTTTTGCTTGAAAATCTCTGTCAAGTAATGGTCTCTTCGCTTCGTCTCCGTAATCTGGGCCAAGAGAGATTCGATGCGACGGATCTCTAGAGCAGTCAGTGGAGGGCATGAATGATCACGCAAGTCTTTATACCACTGATGCAACACTGCTTCTTCCAAAATGAGACTCCAAGCGGGCTCCAGATTCTCGTCCAATTTTTCTTCTTGGCTCATCAACAGACATTTATCGTGTTGAATTTGACTGGGATGATCATATTGACATCCATAGCAATCTTTCTTGGTCACTTCCTTAATTTTATATGCCAGGTGTGTGGCAAAACAAGACTCTAAATGTTGTTCTTGTTCTGGCCAACTGGAAATGACCATCACGTCCTCTTCGTCTTTGTCTTTTTTGGTGGATGGTTCTGCTCTGTTAATCAACTACAAATCCACTTCGTTGAACAAGGAATGCATGAAATTGTTAACGGGAGCTGCTCTAGTATCGGCTTTCAGAGTGGTGTCGTCCGTTTTGATCACTTTGACTTTCAAATACAAGTAACTGCTATTCAGATCGATGTAATCTTCGTGCAGACCATTGATTTCAAACTCGATGGGAGTTAAATACGTCAAAGAGGAGATGGGATGAAATTCTACCCATTGGGATTCTTACATCGTCATCATGGTGGGTGGCATGGCAAACAGATCCAATTCCGACTTGCAATATGCGCAAGGCTCTCGGTACATTACTTTTTCTTTCTCTCTGTGATTTAATAATGAAAAACGTCTAATTCTCGGACGGTTCTTCTTTTCTTGGTCTTTCGAGCTCTGGGAATGTGTAGTCCTCTGGAGGGGTGTCTTCATCTCTTGCTTCCTTGTCCTTGCTGTGGCGTCAGGGAAGCAGGAATGCCTGACTTGTCAGCGTCCGGAGTATTTATAGGAGTTTCTCGTCGGCCCAAAATGACTTTGCCAGTTTGAAGCAAGACATTTTTGCCTTTTGCCTGCTCTCAAGAAATCTTCTTTGGGATTTCGTTTGTCGATGATGACATTTTGGAGAAAATTCTTTGCCTTGCGTCAAAGCGGCATCTTTTAAGGCGTGCAATCCCCGTGTCACCATCGGTTTCAAAACAGGAGCCACCGAACGTAACCCCGATTTCAAAATCTCTTCTAAACCATGTCCTTGCTGTCAAGCGACTCCTCGGTACACTGGATACATGACTTACAAGTCGTTAGATAATCGTTTTCGAAAGTAGAATTTCACCGTAACTTTCCTTTTGGCGAATGAAATATTTTGTCCCAGATCAAGTTTTATAGTAATGTTGACACTGTCAAGATTCGACTTACTGACGGACAAATAATGAGGATGTACAAATGTACGTGATAGGTGTTTCTACCTTCCTCGTTATTGGTCGTGGCAGAACCCACATTCAAAGGAATGACTCGTAGTAACGGTACGGAGGTGTGTCCCACCACGTTGTACTCCACCACATCGGAGTACACAATGATCAAATTTAATCCTTGGTTCAGTTCTACAGGGAATCTAAAATACATTACCGGCTGTTATTTCGTTTTTAATCTTGATAATCATGAGGTCTCCATCCAAAATGTCAAACAAGTCAGGACACAATTTAATAGCCAACGTTCTGTCCTCTGAAGATTTCACGAGCAGGCGACGTTTTACTTTATGGTACTCGATCGTGACACTTCGTTTGGCTTTGTCCAAGGCTGTGCCAAACAGTGCATTAAACTTTTCAGCAATCGTGTTCACCAGATGTTGACCGCTAAAATAATAGCCTGCAGGAATTGTCAACAGATAGGTGAACCGTTTAGTTTTGGTGTTCAATGTTTTCATAGAGTCACCTACAGTTACGCGTTCATCCAAGTTTTGTTGCACTTGGTCGACATAAACATCGACCGTAAAAGTATTTTGATTTTCAATGATTTTTTTTTTATTTGTGTAGGGTGAATTATTTTCACCAAAGCCACTTCTCAATGGGTTTCGTTATCCAATTGGATGGCCTGAGGTAATTTGGCCGTGAAACTTCATAACGTGCTTTTGGGAAACACATCCATGGAACTGTCACTGGGTAACGTTAAGTAAAATTGTTTATTAATAATCCCAGAGTTCTACTGTCCGAGGGGTCGCTGGAGGTCAGAGGAGTGTCCAAAAGAGGTTTGATGTTATTGTTGTTTGGGTGGTGACTGTTAAGAGAGTGACTGATGTTAGGCACAAGGCTCCCGTTGTTACCGTTAGATGAGTATTTCAGGGAAGGATTGGGAGGAAGGTAACCGATGCAATTACTCAGTAAATGGTCCACAGTTGTTTGTCTCCTTGTTGAAAACGTTCTGCACACCACATCCACACATCTGCTATTGAAGATCTTGCACAGAAGAACTGGGTGAAGGAGTGGTCACTGCTGTAGTGGTTGAGGTTGTGTTGAAGGGCATGATCGTCACTTTTTTTTATAGTCGATGACTTGCAAAGCGTCGATCCAAGAATCAAAATTGGGAGGATATCCTTTCCAATGTACTTTGACTTCTTTGACGCGACGTTTTCCCACTTTCCGGGTTCTTCGATCGAGAATACTTTCGATATCGTACAGTTCGTCTTCATTTTTGGACACACGTTTTAACTCGGGTAAGTCAAATGTTCCTTTTGACACTTCCCCGTTCATGTCTTCCAATTTAAAGATGGCAGGATGACGATCATGCACTCGTCCAGTGACACGAAACAAGTCGGTGGTCTTGTTGGGTAAGTAGCCTTTCTCGAAAGTGCGTTTGGTTTTGCCATTGAACACCCTATCTTCCGTTGTCAACACCCCACCTTTCGTGGGGACAGTCACAGTCGGGGACGTACCAAACAGGAGCTCAAAGACGGTCACTTCATTGTCGGGAGACACTTCTTGGGGGGGGGGGGGCACATCCGATGCTCCGTTGGTAATATGGGTTTGTACGCTTGAACCAGGTGCGGTAAGACGTCGATGTACTTGAGAGTGTGTTGATGCACAAAATATTTCCACATGCGTTCTTTCAAGGTGCATTGAAAATATTCCACGATGCTCGATTTGGTTTCTGGATTCTCGGTGGTGAAAAAATGAATGTCTCATTTCTTCAATTCTTTTTGGAACGTTTGGTTCAGAACTTAGTGCCTTTGTCGGCTTGCCATCGAAGAGGGTGACGACCGCTTTGTTTCAACACCAGCTTGAGGGCTCGCACTAACTCAGTGCTCGACTTTTAAGTCATTGGCTCGACCCAGGCAAATTTGGAAAAGACGTCGAGGACACAAAACAAATATTTGTAGCCACGATTGTAGGTGGCCAAATGAGAGCCATCGGCTAAATCGACTTGCTATTGATGATCGATGCCCTCACCTCGGGTGCTACTTCTGGAAACTTTTCGTTGAATGGGTTTGTGTAAGGTGTACGTGGCTTGTTCTTGTAACCATCGTTACACTTGAGGTAAACGGACACTTTTTAGCCGGGTTTGGCAGCACGATAGAATTTCTGAACTCCTCCGTAACCTGCAGAATGGGCTGGATCGTAGCAAATGCCGGCTAACACATTCTCCATCAGGACTTTTTTCTTTTTAAATATGATACCCCCTCTTCACCGATGCTACTCTGGATGGGGTGAGGTGGTGGTTAGGAAACGGCTTTACGTGTCCGATGTGCCACGGGAGTAGAAGTCGATGGTAGTGATGGTGGTGGTGGTAATGGCATGGCTTTTGTCTTCTTTTCCTTTTTCTCTTCTGGTTTCCCTTCTTTCTTTTTGACTTCTGTCGAAGGAGGAGTGGACATCATCTTTTTAACCCAAGCTTTAAGATCTTCTCGTTGGGGTGTGGGGGAAGGAGTCAACAAGGACACTGCAATCTTACTAAGGATGGGAGCCGCTGACGGTGTTTGAAAGATTTCTCGTGCCTCTTCTTCCTCAGTCTTCCGTGTGGCTGCGTCTGTCTTGGCCGCTGGGGCTAGTGGTGTTGGTGGTGATGGACTTTTCATCAGGGTCTTAAGATCTTTCAGAGTCGGTCGAGTTGTTTCGTTTAAAGCTTCTGGTGAAAGAGTTGAAGTCCTTGCAACAGTTAACCGTACCGTTGCGATTTTTCCGTTTCTTACACATCGCTGAGATCCATCAACGATTGCAATTCGTGTTGTAACTGGGACGTCTCGGTCAAATGAGGATTGGAAAGTAAATGCGGGGTCCATTGTTCATGCTAACGATGGAAAATGTAGCTTTTAGCAAGGTGCTAACAACAAGTTCACAAATTCTCCGCGTTGTACCAACATCTTTTTCTTTTGAGGAATGGGTATTTTCTTTGAATCATTTGGCGAAGAACGTGTCTATTTTGGCTAAGCAGCCTTTCTGATGTGCAGACAAAGGTATTATTCCTTTCAAGACATTCAGACAACATTCACACACGGTATCGATGACGTCTTTGAAGGCAGGTTGAATCATTTGTTTTCGCATGGGTGGAGGAGCTTTGGACAGGACGGACAACACGTCCCAATGTTTGGCTAAACGAAGGGGCAGTCCTTTCCTTTTCTATCCTTTTTGGGTAGAAGAGGGATGGTTTCTGAGGGATGACATCTTTGTTTGTTGGTTCCCGGGCACACACAAAATACACTCACGTCGATGACTTGGCACACGTCCTTTTATCTGATTTTTTGAGGGTGTATTTTTGGAGCAGGTCAAACGGCGTGGCTCCAGCCATTTTGACTAACTCCAAAGTCCAAGAGTATCGCTTCGTCACAAATGTGACGAATTTTTTTCCTATGTCGCCAAACAATCCTCCTCTTTGCTTGATTCTCTTTATCTTTAGACAAGTGTATCTTTCTGGGGTATTCGTCGATGCTTGGCGAAGCGTTTTCTCGGATGACGAGACAATCCTTTTCTTTTTCCTTTTCCTTTTTGGACAGGAGAACAACGATGGTGGTAGTGTGCACTTCTTTTAGGGGACATCTGTTGGCATTCAGGAGAACAAAATACACTGAAGTCCATGGCTTGACATATATCCTTTTTATCTTCTTTTTGGTATATTACTGGATTATTTTTGGAAAACCAAACTGTTTGAACGCATGTTCTACCATTGCAGCGCCAATATATCCTCCCCTTTGCTTGCTCCTCTTTTTCTGGACGATGGGGTCTTTTCTGGGGTAGACGTCGATGCATGACTAAGCATTTTTTTCGGATGGCGAGACTGTCCTTCTCTTTTTCCTTTTCCTTTTTGGACAGGAGATCGACGATGGTGGTGTGCACTTCTTTTATGGGACATCTTTTGGCGTTCAGGAACATAAAAACACTGATATCCATCGTTTGCCCCAGGACATTTTATAGCAGAATGCGTCGCCACTAATTGTTGTTACGTAGTATCAACTTGATGACAGGCATCACGCATCGTGGAGGGGTTTGCAAAATCGGGACTAAATCGGGACAGTTCTTGCTTGGGTAAATCCAGTAAACTCTGTAACTTGCCCGATCTCTCTTGGACTTTGATTTTGGGGGCAGGTATTTTGTTAGCAGCTTCCTAAGCGGCTAAAGAGGTGAAGGAGGAGGTGGTCACCGTTGGAGGAGATGTTCTTAGAGAAACGGGTTTCCATTGTTTCATCAAATTAGGAAAAACGGGTGTCAAAATAAGCTTGGATGGCATCACTAGCAACGGAGAAGTGGAAGAACCTGACGCTACTGGAGATGCGGTTACCGTCGCTGCAGGTCGTGGTTTGGGAATGTAAGGTTGCATCCTGGCCGCAGTGTCTCTCTTATGGGAAGAAGCTGTTTTCTGGGGTCTTTTCTGGGGTCTTTTCTTTTTCTTTTTCTGTGGACTTTTCTTTTTCTGAGGCTGTGACCTGGTTTTGACACCACTGCTATTTTCCTTCTTCTCGGTACCCTTGGGTCGGGGAGTGGCTTTTTTTTTCTTGGGGAGGACTTTGGGGGCATTGGGATCCCATTTTAAGAGGAAGTGAATGATGACATCTCCTAGAGAACCGCTACCTCCAGGTTTCAAAATGATTTGCTTTTTGGTTTGAGTGTCGATGCGAGGATCTGCCAGTTGCGTCATGGCTACTTTGTTTCTCTCAAAAAAGCGTTTGATTTGATGTGGAATGTGAATGATGCCTTGCAGTAATTGACGTGCTGTCACCGTAAAATATCGTAGGACTTCTCTGAGACTGGCTTGTAAGACACGAGCACGTATGTGTGGATATTTTTGACGACTGATACCGTACAAGGCACGAATCAATTTGACGGGAAGATGAGACTGAAGGGACGTCATGTTGACAATGTGTGAGACAGACCAAAAGTGCCCGAGGTTTTAATAGACTTTTTATTGTTGTTAAGTCTACGGGAACATGTATACGATAGGCTCTCCGTCTTGGCACCAGTGGTGAAACAGATGGGTACGAAATAGCAAATAAACAGGGATGATGGGTTTTAAATCCACAAGTAAATAGGCGTGAGATGTTTGAATGTCATCGTCGTATGCATGAGTCAGCCAAGGTGTTCCTAACGGTTTGGCTAACACTTGCACTTGCGATTTATCTCTTGGGCTTTTAAACAAGACCACGTAATGAGCATTAATACTGATGATGCGGTGGGCTTTACTTTGTTGAATCAAATTTCGGGTGATGTATATGACATTAGAATTGCGATGATGCCCTTTGCGTGTAAACCACAGTTTAATTTCATCTTCGTCTTCTCCTAACCTGTAGTCGAAGATGACCAGATGTGTTTGACTGGGGTCAGACACGATCCAATTGTCTTCACCAGGAATGCCTTTCATAAACACGATGGAATCGCCTTGACTTTCTCGCAGGAGGCTGTATGCTGAATGCCACTCTTTGTTACACCACACGATACGTTGAGGTGGACGATCGATCAAATGATGTTTATGTTCGATCAGACGTTTGACAAATTCGTTTTGCCTGAACCGCTTGGTCCTGCAATTAACATGTTAAAGGGACGACGAAGATACAAGGCCTCCCAAATGGCACGATCTAAGTTTTCGTCTATGACTTTGGAGGAAAAGGGAGAAGAGACATCAGAGGTAGCCATAGTGCAGGGAATGTCACTTTTGACACGAAGACAGACAAGACAAGAGTTTTTATCCTTTTTTCAGGACACGTTTTTTTCAGAAAAATTTTAAAAATGAAACACGAAAGACAAATATACATATAAGCCAAATGGTTAAATACACGGATAAAATACACATCAAAACGATCAAAGTGAAATATAAACAAGTCACTGTACAACATTTTTGATGACGGTGTGGTGTCGTAGTGACAGTTTGCAATGTTCTTAGAGTCTCTACACTTGGCACAGCCACACAAGGGTCCTCCCGGAATATCCTTTCGGGAATGTCCATGTCAATGACGGTCCTGTCCTGAATGGGGTAGTCTTCCTTGGTGTCGGGTTCTTCTTCTGGTACTGTGACGAACTCAGGCTTAAAAGTTACTTTTTCACTTTTTCCTTTGAATGCATAATAGAAATCTTGGGCATAATTTGCCACTTCCTTTGTGCAAGCCTCGAAGCTCAAACATTTCCAGTCACGTATATCTGACCAGTGAGGGTGTAAGTCACATGCTACGCACATATCTTCGTAAACATCTTCAGTGACTAAAGTTGACAAGTCTTTTTTCCCGTAGAGGTCGAGAAGTATCGAGATGAAAGCGCCAGTCTTTTAACAGAATGAGTCTCTCGTGTACATTTAAAGGTACCACCACCCTCATGGTTTTGGTGGTACCTCTCAGTACAGATTGTAAAGAATCTACAAGGAATCGGCTGGTAAACAAAATCCCAGAATGGTAGTCACTAAGACACACACCACTCGTCGGCCCCAATTCAATGGACACAGTTCTGGTAATAGGTGTTGGTAATCCCCACAGTCTGAATACTGTCAGTAATTTCATTCCATGGCAATCGTTGTATCAAGACTGATAAATGTCGTGGCATGGTAGCCAGTTTTTGTACCTCTTTTTGTCGGAGGTAATAAATGTAGTTTTTGCACAGAACTAATCGTACTGCAGTGGCGAATCCAAATTTTCTAGGCACTAGTTCACACACCACATACCGCACAGAATTTTCCTCTACAGAAAAAGTTTGTTCGTGTAAAAGATTTTGGTAATCCTATAACTATTTCTCTGGAAATCGCTTTAGTATGGTTAGCTTGTAATAAGTCGGATGAGTAGTAATCAAAGTCTTCTGGTCCTCGTCCAGTTCAACAATGTCTGACCATTGGAACACTTTCAAATGAATCAGTTCTCTTATAGCATTCAGGCACCAGTGGTTCCAACATTGGTGACGTAACGGATGCAATTGTTCTTTGCGTTTGACTTGTATTTTGACAAACTCTCGGTAACTGCGTTCTCTCAACTCCAAAGGCAAACCACCAATGTTCTCTTGTAAAGTATCGATGACAATGTCAGCCAGTGTTTATACTCACGTTGAGGATCACTTCTGAATGCCCATTAGTTTTATTCAAGTTTCCTTTTCTTTACTGGATGAATTTGACAAATAAAAGGGTATAGTTTCGTCTGAGGAACTTTCACCTTATAGTCTATTCTTACACTAACAGTATTTGTTGATACATCTAACATAAGGTCACAAAAGGCTTCTCGTAAAGGTACCATGGTAAATTTAGACAGTCTTTTTAATTCTGTTCCAGCTCTTTGCCGTCTGGAATTTCACAATTTATTTTAATCATAAAATAAGTACATCGATATCCATTAGGTAGTTGTTCAAGGTCCAACAATATATTTGAACACTTTCAAATGAATCAAGTCTCTTATGGCATTCAGATACCATAAGTAACATAAAAGTTGATAATTGCTAGGATGCAAGTGTTTCTTGCGTTTCACTTGTATCTTGAACAACTATCGGTAAATGTGTTCTCTCAACTCCATAGGCAAACCACAAATGTTCTTTTGTAAAGTATCCATCACGAGATTATTGAGGTCGTCCCACTAAAGGTAGGTAGTGACATTGAGGAGACCATCGAGCATGTTCTAGGTAAGTGGAATCTTTCTGCACCCAATGGTGAAGTGACACACCTCAACTGAAGCACTTGATTTTATCACCTTCACCCAAGTAGAAAAATCTGGCTCTGGCTAATTCTTCGGGGGTAGGTCCTCCCAGATACTTAGGCCATTTTCTTTGGAAGGTTTGAAATCGACTTTCAAAGTCGCAGTATTGAGGCAAACGCATAGGGAAGGAATATTCTTCTTTCACAGGCTCATTTCGATGAGGGTACGGTGAAATCCGCAGTAGTTTCCTCAGGGTTGAATGACATCCGTAGGGTGGTAGTCGCATGGTTTCCTCACGTGGAGGATGACATCGACCATGAAAACCAGTAAAGAGTCCACGATAACGAGTGGCATCGCTTTCGCATCCATCAGGTTTGACACGCACAGCATCACTATCCATGCTAGTTATGGTAGTAGTAGTCATTGCAAAGTTCCCATGATGTGGTATGGCTGAGGTCACAGCGTACGGCATCCCTGCCATTGCAAGGCACAGCATCGCACTCCACTTGAGAATCACCGAACTTGAATGGTGTGGTCTGTTTGAAAGAATTTATCTTTCTCGCTTGGTGTTTGTAGTTACAATGATCTATCGATCTTGGACGTTGTCCCTTTTTATATTAGTCGTAATGAAGTCTCGAGATTGTACATCTTTCCTTTTTTATGCCTAGTTTTGGAAGTCTTCCTTTTTTATTTTCTTCCTGGACAACGGTACTACCTTCCTTAAGATACCGTCATACCTGTACCGTAGTGTGATGAGTGGAAAGGTCATAGAAAGGTAAGGACAGTGCGGAGACCATCGAGTATGTTTTAGAATAGCTGAAACTTTATAGATACATCGATCCATGCACAACCTCAGGCCACACCTGAAACACTGTACGTATCCCAATCCAGTCTCAGGTCCCAAGTATACAAATTCTGTTTTAGCTAAAACATTCGCAGTAGGTAATCCTTCCCTATCCGTAGGCCATCTTTGAAACGTTTCTAATCGACTGGCACAATCACGATAGTCAGGCAAGAAGACAGGAACATTGTATTGTTTGAACTTGGAGTTCTCGGAGGGTCCCTCGATCGATTCATGCTGTGTCGATGTCAGCCTTCTTGTTGGTGTCTATTATCTTAGAACCATTTTTTGTTTATACCAGTGTGTCCGTACGGTAAAGTGGAGTGGTTGGGAAGTCTCGCTCAATTCTGGTGCACGATTTGATACACGTTTTTCCAAAGGTCGACTGACGATTTGGTGTACGGCTAAACGTATAATCTTGCGAGGTTGGTAAGTGGTCACTTTAAAATGTTGATCCTCTCCAGACCGCAAGGCCTCTTTATATACCCAAAATTCACCCTTTGACTGGTGCGATTTGCCAGAACTATAATGGTGTGTATTTGTTTGTGTTTGTGTGCTTGCCCGTACGTGTGAGTGTATTTCTGTTCGTATGTATGTGTGTTTCTTTT
>JAECUM010012397.1:0-23361 GCA_016617855.1 Megalonaias nervosa | reverse complement strand
TATATATATATATATGTGTGTGTGTGTGTGTGTGTGTGTGTGTAAGTGTGTGTGTGTGTGTGTGTGTGTGTGTGAGGCGACTTGTATCTAATTTTAATGACGTTGGGATGACAGGCAGACGAAGTGCAGCAAAGATAAACGGAGGTTATGGGTGAAACTTAAGATTCAAGGAGAGAACTGGATACCAAATTAATTGATTATGAACCTATATTTTACAGATGTCAGTATAGAGTACTAGGCAATGCCTATGTGTACAATTTTCGTCTCACATGATCCTGAATATTGTATTTGAACATTGTTTTAAATTCACATCCTTAAAGTTATACAAAGAGTTCCGGTTTTGGTGTTTTATCAACAATACAAAAATGAATTTATTTACATGACATATATGCAACAAAGAAAAACAAACAACTAAAGCACATGAATAACGTATTGCAATAACAATTGATGATATTCCGTCAGGCCAGCAGAGTGTTGAGTTTTTGTTTTGTGGGGTGTAACGCTATTATTCAGTGTTTGGTTATGCATGGCAGTCAGAGTATTTGGTGGAGGAAGAACCACCGACAAACGGAAAGCTACTGGCAAGCTTTCTCACATGCTCTCGATGTTCTACCCGAGCCCCGAACTCACTGAAAGAAGTGAGGTGTGTAACTGACATGTAAAGGAAAGCTCATTTGACCACTCGGCCACCCCTCCCCTTAAAGAAGGTGTTTAAATGATGTATATTATGTAAAATAAGGACAACGTGGGTATGATAGAAAGCTTGCCAATAGCTGTATAGTCAAATAATAAGTGGGAAGGTAATGACAGGAATGGGACGGAAGACGTTTCAAGGGAATGCTATATTCTTAAATACACAAGTATGCTCACTAAGATGTCTAATGAAGAATCATATGCATTCCATTAATAATTTTATCTACTCATCATTAAAATAATATATACTTTGCCTAGAAACTTATGCGAACATTTCCAAATATCATTATTGTTAGCTCATATTAAACAAGAGATCAAACTTGCGTCTGATCCTGTGCATTTATTACAACAGCATCATCATACTAAAGAATGTCGCATGAATAATCAAAATCATGAATGCCACTATCAGTCAATTTACTATTATTTAAAGAGCGAAGACACGGACAAAGCACAGCTGATAACAGATCTGGAATTTATCGAATACGAACATAGCAATAACTCGATCTCTACAAACACATAAGAGTTCAAGCAGGAAATAAATATAGCATTTGCAAATGGAACATAATACGATAAAACTAGCATAAATGTAATTGAAAAAATTTTGAAAACGATTACTGAAAAATTAAATCAAGAAGAAATATGAAATGTTTGCCAGTGCTGGAGATGCTAAAATGTCAAGTCGTTGTCAATGTAACTTGCGCTATGACGTTATTGGTTAGTATATTTATTCCGATCGATAATTTAGATGGTTTACACAATAAAAAAGAAGACTACATTGCTTCAGATGATAAATATAAACATGACTGGATTTTGGTATTTAAGCTGGGATAACCTTTAACTTCACTGAGTGCTAATTTGATAACATTTGACGATTGAAACGAAAACAACAAATCTGAAATTTAAAATACCATTAGACCTTAGAATTCTGATGTCTCCTTTATTCTGAAGAACTCAGATTTAGCATAAAATTAAGAAAAGCATCCGAAGTAAGAGAAGGCGGAATCAACCAAGACAACGGACTGGAAAACATCTGTATGCAGTACAATACGAGTACTTATGAAATAACTGCAAATTTAGTTAATGTCATGTAAAGAAATGGTTCATTACAAATGTCTCTATTTGATACAGCAACTCAACCCATGTAAAGAAATGGCTCATTATCAGTGTTCCCAGTTGATACAACAGTTTACATCTGGAGCATAATATAGTCTATCAAAAGTTTTAGTTCTACGTCCAATATATTCAGAGGTGCATCATGCATTAGTCGTGGAGCATTATAAAAGACAGCAATGTCTAGGTTTCATGCCATTAATCCAGACATGCATAAAGTCCACAACTGATTGATAGTTGCGTACGCAAATGGAATTTCAAGATAGTAGTATGGCCGTCTTAAACACTGTTTTAACTCATTCCATATTGTATCTGAAAACTGTTCAACTCAAAACAGCATAGCTGTCAGCCATTTTGTGTAAGTATTATATAAAAAAGAGAATTGAAGGTCAGTTGTGGAGAAAATCTTCCAAAATTTAAATGTATCAGGCTTGTTGAAAACCAAACAGTATGAACAGAATAAAAATCCGTTTCTGTGATAAAATTTACTAATGAGGATTTCCCGAGATGTTGTCCAAATTTATCGACTGCCTTACATGCATTTAATAAAACTCTGTTTGCTACCACGTCTGACGTCATTCTTGAACAAGCCGACCAGTCACTGATGTAAAAGTGTACAGACTGTGATATTATTTCAAGTAAAAATGAAAACTTTTGATCAGTATAACGTCCGTAATAATGATAAAAAATAAATGGGGCTATTTTTTCCTTTTAAAATTCTAAATGAAGAAAGATGCAGAAATTAGGGATCTATTGATATACTGTCGCTGTTCTTTTGAGGTTTAACGCCAATTCTCAGCGCAAGATGGAACAACTGGTGGAGGAAGAAATCATGGGAAAACCCCGACAAAAACCACCGACCCATGGAAAGCTACTGGCAGCTTCTCGCGTACCTTAATTGGCCGAGCCTGAGACTCGAACTTATATAGTCAAACCATATAGTGTTACCAAGGGTTTTGCAAAGTAGGCCCTACTGGTTATTCCATTTTCCCATAGTTTATCGGAATATTGCAATCGACCTCACACATTGAAGGAAAGGAGATAGACATAACAATTATGCAGTGTTGGAGGGAAAATGAGACAGCCGGCGATCAATCGGTCAATAGAAGAAGAAGAAGAAGAAGAAGAAGAAGAACAAGAACAAGAAGAAGAAGAAAAAGAAGAAGAAGGACGAGGAGGACGAGGAGTATATGGGAAAAAAATAAGTCGTTTCTTTATATATGGTACAGGAATTTGAATTCCTATGCCACATCTTCAATAAGCTCTTCACTAAGTACATTTGGAGAAATAAGAGCAACACTATCAAGAAAAATATAGCGGAATATTATATTAGGAGACAAGGGTTACATTTAAAGGAGTCGGGGTTTTCCATGCCCATTTTTAAAGAACTATTGCCTTATTTTCGAAGACTAGAAGAATGGATTTGATGTATTTATTTTCTCTGGGTAGCTTAGAATAATGTGAACATACTCAAGTCTGCGTTTGAATACACCGTATTTTCATAATTCTGTCCAATAATTGTCATCATTTGTTTCCTTTTTTTTTCTTTCTCAATCATTTTGATCACTGTATCAAAAGTAACTGTAATTTCGATACTTTCAATTTCTTACATTTCTGTTGATTCATTCCATAGGCTATTGCATATTCCCTACACTACGATTAATGCATAAGCGAATTGCTTGTTCGATTGATATGTCCTTTCCTCAAGTGCTTCATAGACGGGTAATAATCCTTGCTCCAACTTTTGTGAGAGTCACACCTTTTAGCGCAATTATTCGTAAATAGTGCAATATAAATATATAATAACGAATATTGTGCTTTTATTTTATGTGTTGTTCCTACTTGCCATAAGTCACGATATGATTGATATATTGCTACACGAGTGGTCGGTGTAAAATCGACTAAAGGAAAACTACGGTCTACTAGCTAAAATCCACGTGTTATGTAATATTAGTTACTGTGTCGATCAGACATGCATTCGATATCACCCGTACGTAGGAGTACCATTTTATGTCACGCAAAATCAATGATAAAAAGGCTAAATGTAGTTGAGCAACTTATATATAGTTTGGCTCGCTTAAACTCAGTGTAATTTGATTATGAGACTACAACGGTGAGATCTGCGTACATATTTACTGCTGTCGATAATGACACAAATGGGAATGCAGTTTGCAACAGGTAGCGATAAATTATAAAATGCACATTAATTTTCTCCTTTATATCAATAATTCAATAGTCATTACTTTCAAGCTTGTGATGACCAAACAAATCACATTTGACTTGATTCACCAATGCTTGTAATGTAGGTGCTTCCCCAACTTGTTTGTTATATCATTTTGTGTTAATGTTGTACCTTTCTTTCTGAGAATCCTATGTGACATCGCGAGGTAGCCATTCAGCATTGCCTCACATCAGCTTCAGTTATTACTAAGGGACATTGTAACAAGATAACAGGGTTGGATTTCGGATTTATAACAGAACACTTTTGATGGTGATACAAATACAATGTTTATTGATGAATGACTTGAATGAGAAAAGAATTATAATTAATGCGTGCGTGTATAAGATCCAAATATTGGACAAATTAATACAATCAACACGAACCTAATAATGCAACAAATATAAATACAAATAAATGACCCTAGTACAAGGACAAAGGTGAACGATTCACATAATTTCACACGACGACAAGAATGATGTGTTTTACTCAAAATAGTAAAAAATGATGTACTTTACTCATATAGTAAAATGTATTCGCTCAAATAGTGAAAAATGAGGTACTTTGCTCAAATAGTAAAATGATGAAAACAAAAGGACAGATTCATACAAAATATCTTTACGGTCCCAAAACACTGGGTATAACAAACCCCAATTTAGTTCATGGCTAAAGGGTTACATGTATGGAGTAACAAAACACTCCGTCACTAGCACACTTGGCTACCAGTCACACTGGTCAATCAAGCAGTCAGCATTTCAGGTAGTCACCGACCACCATTCAAATCCTTGGTCAATCAAGCAATCAGCGCCCACCAATTCGGTCAGCAACGCCCGATCACCTGCTACTTGGCCAGCAACACTGTTGACACAGCTCTACGGCTGCTATGGTTCAGCTTTACAGCTGATATGGTCAACTTCTATGGTTAGCTCTACAGCTAGTACCACGTCGACTCCGATCAGCTGAAAATAAAACACTGTACTATGCATGACACGTGCATATACGATAACACGTAATGACGTTATATACGTTAAGTTATACAAATTACATTATCGGCACAACATTACAAAACAATAAACAGGTTTAAAAGTGAACCTAGCTGTGTCCGATAAGATTCCTATGGTACTAAACGTTTCTTTTAAAAATGCAATTTTATATTGCTAATATAAATCTCCTGCTAAGACACAAACAAGAATAGAAAATATTTGCATTATACTACGTAAGTTTTAACTTATACACAAGAAATTAATAAATAACTCACATACCTCTACAGCTGAAGATATGCAAGTCCTTAAGTAGACTGCTCACTGACAAGACGTTCCGTAATGTGAAGATATCGCCTTACGGTGAGGCATTTATATACAGACGATGCAGCCGTACATCGTCTATGCGCTAGATGTAAATCGGTTTTTCCCATCGAGAGCACTTCGTTCGTGCGGTAGGGATGAACCGAACTCTCTATTTCGGAATATTATACAATATACATAAATCACCCTCGGGTATTGTTGTACCCAAAAAACGAAACCCGAGTACATGTATTTAATAAATAGAGGGATTTATACAAGTCCGTGACAGACATAACCCACTGTTTCTTTATGTTCCATCGAGATATGTGTCCTAGCTTTGTATGTTGCTTTTATGTTAGTTATTGTTAGTTTTGCTTGCTTTTATTACAGTGCTACGTTTTCTTTTTTAGTTATCTATGGTATCTAATGAGTGGACTTTGTCACCTCATTTTGGATGTGGAGTTTTTCTACCATGCGGGGGTGGAGTTGGTACGTCTTAACTCATACCCCTCCCCATTAGGAGTTTTATCTCCAACCCCTACAACTATACTTTGTACCTCCACCCTTCTAGGTGCACAGAACACTCGCTGAAAAATCTATTTTAAATCTATATGCAAGATCATGTATATACTTTGTTCATTAATATTTAGATTACGTTTCAACAGAAATATTTAGTACAAATCTACTTTTGTTTCCTAGTCCCTTTGTAGCCTCCACTTTTACGAGCGAGAACGATTTATCAACCGTGAACAAATTAAAATATGGTGTCAGTTACGGAAGACATTTAAGCCCCCTGCTTGCCTAATGGATTGTCAGTATGTACCATATGAGGAATCTATTAATGATTGGATCAATTTGTTTTCGAGGTTTGAATGACTTTTCTCTAGATCTGGTTTCAAAATGATGTAATTGTGTTCAGTTGGTCTAGAAAGGCGGGAAAATCTATTACATTTTAGTCTGACATTTATCATGTCATGTGCAATTTTAAACCCACCCACCCCACCCCATTTTTACAATGTTGATGTCTCTTTTTATATTTTTATTAGAGAGAATATATATCTTTTCGAGGCAATGGAGTGGCCCTGAAAAGGGCCTTTGTTTTTTTTTTTTTTTGTTAACAATATTCAGTTAACATACAGGGCATCGTACGGATCTTTTCTCAAACTTCGTCTGATCTCTGGAGAGTAGATTAAGACTCTCTTCAGACAGCCTTGCCTGTCCACATAGATCATTCGTTTCCAAAGGGCTGTATCAGTCATCTGGGTCTTTGTCTTTTCATTCTCCTTTTTTGGAATTTCTTCACTGTCACAGGTATTTCTTCTTCTTCATCCTCACTTTCTTCTCGTCTTCTTTTTTTTTTTCTTCTCTTTCTAGACGTGTCTGGGTTTTTCCTTTTTGGAGGGTACCTCTTCTACCTGTTCCCGAACCCTCTCTCCACCTTCTGCTCCTGTTGTTTCTTAGGGCAGTCTGAAGACCAATGTCCTTTCTCTTGACAATAATAACAGGTATCTTGATCTTTGTCTCTTTTGACGTTTGTCTTGCTTTGACGTTGTGGACATTCTGAAAACCAATGCCTTTTCTTCTGACAGATATAGCAAGTATCTTGACTTTCTTCTCGAAAGGAGGGGGAGTAGTTCGTCGGCTTCTCTGAAGAAAACCTTCGCATGACACCTCCCAAATCTCTGATCAGAAGTTCGATCTGTGTTGGCTCTTCCATCCTTCTGGTCGGATTAAGAGTGAAATGAATACTTTCAGGGAAGACACTGACCCTTTATATAGGGAAGACACTGACCTTACATTGATATATAGGGGACCATGTCGTTTAAAATGTAGTCATTTGACTTTTTGCGCTTAAGATAAAACGATCGCATCATTTCGTGGAGAAAAGAAGAAGAAAGTAAGAGGCAGAAACGTGACGTATCGCCCAGCAAAGTTGCTGAATTCTTGGCTCAAATCCATGCCAGCAATTTTGAAGATGACATGAGTGAGCCAGAATTCAGACCCAGAGAGCCTTCGTCAAACCAAAGTTCACCACCAGTAACCCCTGAAAAGTACTACCACATTGGAGAGATAGATAAACGCTCCTCAAGAAAATTTAGAACCACGGCATACACGTACACGGTGAAGTTTAAAGATTTCAAGTCCGACGTAACGCTGGAGAAAGCAGAGTGGTTCATCACCGATGTGTGTGATTCTTTGTTAACCACACTGAAACAGCAATGTCGAGACAAAGAAGATGATCGCTTGACACTTTCCATTTATCGCGAGAGTCTGAAGTCCCCCGTTTGAATCGAGTTTAAAAGCCCATTAGAATTAATACCTTCCAAAGTCATCGACAAGACTCAACACGTGCAACAATCCAAAGACAAGTTTCACATCACCGATATAAAAGCGACACTGTTTATGACCAACGTTTCTCTTCCCAATGGGACCGGATGCAAAAAGGCGCTATTGGCGGACGACCTTCGCAGCATCAAAACAAGCCTCGTCCAAATAAACAACCCTCAAGACAAAATGTGTTTAGTCCGTGCCATCGTGGTGGTACGAACGTATGCCGACAAAAACGACACGGCAGAATGGAAAAGAGCCTGGAAAACTATTCAACAATCGGACCGAGCCTAACAACGAAGAGAAGCAGAACTCCTGTTACAGCAAGCGGGGTTATCTATAGACACACCATGCGGCATTCCTGAAATGCAAAGATTGCAAGACGCCTTGGCTCCACGCTACACCTTGAAAGTACACCCTCAAAAAGTGCCTCTCTTGTTTCGATGCAAAAATTTCAAAGACGTAAAGTACTTTCACGTCTATCATCACGATGAACATTTCGATGCCATTACCAGTATAACTGGATTCCTGGGATACGGTTATTACTGTGAGAAATGTGACTATTGTTATAACAATCTAAAGCAACTCAAGCATTGTGGATTGAAATGTGAGGGATGTTTGGCCTCTAAACCCTGCCTTGAAGAAGGACAACACTGAGTGCATTACTCTTCTTGTCAGCGCTCTTTGTCAGCCCTACCTGTTACCAACATCTGAAGACGCAAGGTTCACAGGAGAAAAGTGCTTCCCAACTCCTGAAATTATGCTCCACTAGTGGACAACTTATACGATGCCATAGTGCCAAGACACACCTATGTCCAGGATAGAAATGATGTCACATTTGTCACCAAATCGTGGACTTGGAACACGAATTCCTACATTCAAAAATACAACCCCAAAAGGAGGAGGATGAAGATGAAAAGAAGAAGAAAGGGAATTTCATTTCTTCAATTTCGAATGCATGCAAGAGACCGGTATTCACATTCCTAATTTCTGCGTGGCTCATCGAGCATGCAAGAAGTGCATCCAACAGTCTATCTTTAGGCATTGCCCTCACTGCAGCAAGATTCCTGGAGGACGTGAAAAAATCTTTCGAGGACCAAATACACTGGACGATTTTGCCCAATGGATCTTAGACCCTATCGACGAGACGTGGTGCCAAGAGGACATCGAACATTACGGAGATTGTCATCGCTATGCCATGGTGATGGCTCACAATTTCTCGGGATACGATGGGTAATTTCTTCTGAAATACTATACGGAACAAAGCGCCGAACGTCCTAAAGTGACTTTGAACGGGGCCAAAATCATTTCCATGCAAGGGGAAAATTGCAGTTTAAAGATTCGATGAGTTACTTCGCCATGCAATTGATCCGAATGCCTAAAACGTTTGGAATGACAGAAATGGCGAAAGGCTATTTTCCACACTTTTTCAGTACCGAAGCCAGTCAAGACGCCGTTCTATCCCATTTGCCTGATGCTCACTACTACGACCCCGACAACAAGCGCACCGAACAACGAGAAACTTTCTACGCTTGGTACCACTCCCACGCCTCGGACCTCTTGGACGTTCAGAAAGAAATGTTAAAGTATTGTCGTTCCGACTTGGGCATTTTATGGCGTTGCTGTGGAAAATTTCTAGAACTGTTCATGGATCATCGATCCTTGGAAAATACCTGCACCATTGCCAAAGCGTGTTCCTTAGTGTACCAAAAACGATTCATGCCCGAAAACACCCTATTTTTGTCAAACGTCAATACTCGGTCAGATCTCTACGATGAACAAGAAAGACAAATGGATCCAACATGCCCGAAACGGAGGAGGAGAAAAGACCATCGAAACGTATTCGGTGGATGGTTGGGACTTAGAAAACCCCAATATCGTGTACGAGTTTAATGGTTGCTTATTTCACGGATGTCGCATCTGTCACCCTCAACGTGACACTAAAAGTCAGTTTTTACAATGTACTATGGAAAACTTGTACTAGACCACTTGTTAGAGACTCTTGAAGTTAGAACAGCAAGGATACCAATTGGAGGAAATGTGGGAACACGTGTACGATCACCGTTTGAAAACCTATCCCGCCTTTAAACGTGTCGTGGAATGTTACAAGCTGGTGGACCCTCTGAACCTGCGGAACAGTTTGTGCGGAAGACGAACAAATGCCACCTGTTTGCTGTACCACGCCGATGAGAAGAAAGGAGAAGAAATCAAATACTTGGACGTGTGTTCCCTGTATCCCTACGTGTGCAAATATTGTCACTTTTCCGCAGGGCACCCACAATTGCTGACGGAACACATCGACCTGGACAACATTCGACAATACGAAGGATTGATTAAATGCAAAGTCTTCCCTCCCACGGACTTGTACCATCCCGTTTTACCTCACCATTGCCAAGAAAAACTGATGTTTCGCTTGTGCCTTACTTGTGCCGAAACGTGCAACCAAGACCAACGTTGCCAGCACACCCAGGAAGAATGCGCCTTGACAGAAACGAGGGTCATCGTGAAATTGTTTGAAGCTCAAGACCTGGGATACCAAGTGTTAGAAGTGTGCGAAATTTACCACTTTCGCAAGACAGAACAGTACCACAAGGGCAACGAGACTCAGAAAGGCATTTTCCCAGACTACGTGGAATCCTTTTTGAAACCGAAACAAGAACCCAACGGCTATCCTTCCTGGTGCCAGACTCCCGAAGACCAAAAGAAATTAAAAGAGAAATACTTGGAGCAGGAAGGCATAACTTTAGACCACGTCAAGAAAAACGAAGGAAGGCGATCGTTTGCCAAAGTGATGTTAAATTGCTTGTGGGGCAAAATGGCACAACGACCTTGTTTACCTAAGACAGAATATTTGTCGGAACATTCCCGCTACTTCCAGATGATTCACGACAAAACCAAATACATGAAACACGTGGACGTTCTTCATGAAGACTTGATTCTAGTCAATTACGAAGAAGAACTTGATTTTGTAGTAGCCGACGAATTTGGAAATGTCATCATTGCGGCTTACGTGACAGCCCATACTCGCTTAAAATTGTACGAAACTTAAGAACTGTTAGGAGATCGTGTGCTGTCTTTTGACACGGATAGTTGCATATACATCGATCGCCCGGGTCACCGACACCCTGACATCGAAGGAGACCGTTTAGGAGCCCGGACAAACGAACACCCCAACGACAAGATTGTAAGATTTGCTAGTGGTGGTCCCAAAACTTACGGCTACGAATACCGGAACCCCAAAGAGAAGTGCACACCGAGTGAAAGGATTGACTCTCAATTATCTCACCATTCAAGTGGTGAAATTTGGGGTATTGAAAGAAGTCTTGCTGTCTGGATAGGATAAAGATTTTAAAGTGAGCACCTACGAGCCTCACAAGATTGTATGTTTGAAAAAGTCTATCAAATCATGTACTAGGAGCAAGTTCGACTTCCCAACCACTTGACTTTGCAGTAAGGACACACTGGTATAACAAATGGTTCCAAGACGATAGCATCCAACAAGAAGGATGACTTCAACACAGAAAGAATCGATCGAGAGACCCACTGAGAACTCTAAGTTCAAACAATACAATTTTCCTGTCTTCTTGCCTGGCTATGGTGATTGTGCCAGTCGATTGGAAACGTTTAAAAAATAGCCCACGGATAGGGAAGGATTACCTGCTTCAAATGTTTTAGCTAGAACACGATTAGTCTACTTGGGACCTGAGACTGGATTGGGATGCGAAGTACAGTGTTTCAGTTGTGATCTGAGGTTGCGTATGGATCGATCAATCTATAAAGATTCAGCTATTCTGGAACATACTCTATGGTCTTTACCTTTCTATGGCCTCTCCGCCCATCACACCACAGTACTGTGATGACCTTAGGGAAGATAGTACCATTGTCAAGGAAGAAAAAAAAAAGAAGACTTCTAAAGCTAGGCATAAAAAGGAAAGATTTACAAGCTCTAGACTTCATTACGACTAGCATAAAAAGGGGAAACGTCCAAGACCGATTGTTCATTGTGACTACAAACACTAAGCGAGAAAGATGAATCCTAACAAACTGACGCCATTCAAGTTCGGTGATTCACAAGTGGAGTACGATGCTGTGCCTTGCGATGGCAGGGATGCCATTCGCTATGACCTCAGCAATTCCGTACCACATCATGGGAACTTTGATATGGCTCCTACTATTACAATACCTACTATGGAAAGTGATGCCGTGCGTGTCAAACCTGACGGATGCGAAAGCGATGCCACTCGTTATCGTACGGCTGCCACCCTACGGATGTCATCCATGCCTGAGCAAACTACTATGGTACCCTCGTACATCGTACCCTCGTAGAAATGAGCCTGTGAAAGAAGAATATTCGTTCCCTGTGCGTTTGTCTGAATACTGCGACTTTAAAAGTCGATTCCAAACCTTCCAAGGAAAATGGCCTAAATATCTGGGAGGACCTACCCACAAAGAATTGAACAGAGCCGGAATTATTTATTTTGGGCGAAGGTGATAAAGTCAAGTGCTTCAGTTGCGGTGTGTCACTTCGCCAGTGGGAACAGAAAGATTCCGCTTATCTATAACATCCTCGATGGTCTCCGAACTGTCACTACCTACTTTTAGTTGGAGGTCCTCAGTAATCTTTTGATGGATATTTTACAAGAGAACATTTGTCGTTTGCCTGTGGAGTTGAGAGAAAGCATTTACCGAGAGTTTGTTAAAATACAAGTCCAACGCAAAGAACAATTGCATCCGTTACGTTACCAATTGTTTAACCACTGGTACCTGAATGCTATAAGAGGACTGATTCATTTGAAAGCGTTTCAGCGGTCAGACATTGTTCAACTGACCGAGGACCAAAAAACTTTGGTTGCTACTCATCCTACTTCTTACAGTCTAGCCATACTACACCGAATTCCAGAGGAAGAGTTAGACGGTTACCAAAATCTTTTACACGAACAAATCCTGGTTCAAGAGGAAACGTCTGTGCGAAGTGTGGCGTGTGAGTTAGTAAATAAACAATTTGGATACGCCACTAGAGTACGATCAGTTCTATACAAAAAGTACGTTTATTGCCTCCGACAAAAAGAGGTATAAAAACTGGCTACCATGCCACGACCTTTATTATTAGTGATAAAACAATTGCCGTGGAAGGAAATCAATGACAGTATTCAGACTGTGGTGGAATATCAACTCTTTTTACGAGCACTGTAACCAAAGAAGTTGGGTAATCGTGTGGTGTGTGTCCTAGTTACTTGCTTTCTCGAATTTCGTTTACCAGCGGATACCTTGTGGGCTCTGATCTGTACTGTGGGGAATCACCAAAAACACGATGGTGTTTCCTTTAAATGTACGCGAGAAACTCACTCTATCAAAAGCCTTGCACTTTCATCTGCAAACTTCTCGACCTCTGTTTGAAGAAAAGTTTCTTTATGAAATTTTAGCACTGAAGATGCATACGAACATATGTGTATAGCTTGTTAGTTACACTCGCACTGGAAAGATGTACGTGACTGGAAAAGTCTGGGTTTCGAGGCTTGGACAAAAGAAGTGGCTTACATTGCCAAGATCTGTGTTATGCATTCAAAGGGAAAAGTGAACTTAAAGCGTCCAGTGAAAAAAGTTACCTTTAAACCTGTGTTAGCAACAGCACCAGAAGAAGAACCCGACACCGAGGAAAACCACTCCATTCAGGACAAGACCATCACTGACATGGACATCCCCGAAAGACCATTCCGGGAGGACCACTGTGTGACTGTGCCAAGTGTAGAGACCCTAAGAACATTACTAACAGGTGTCCCTAGGATACCACACCTTCGTCACCAAAAAGGTTGTACAGTGACTTGTTTATATTTCACTTTGATCATTTTGATGTGTATTTTATCGATGTACTTAACCGCTTGGCTTTTATGCCTTTTTGTCTTTCGTGTTCCATTTAAAAAGTGTTTTTGAAATAATAGTGTCCTGAGAAAAGTATAAAAACTCTTGTTTGTCTTCGTTTTAAAAGTGACATTCCCTACACTATGGCTACCTCTGCAGTCTCTGCTCCCTCTTAAAACCACTTTTAAAGTCATCGACGAAAACATAGATTGTTCCAGTTGGGAGGCCTTGTATCTTCGCATCCCTTTAACATGTTAATTGCTGGAACAAGCGGTTCAGGCAAAACCCAATTTGTCAAACGTGTGATCGAACATAAACATCATTTGATCGATCATCCACCTCAAAATATCGTGTAGTGTTACAAAGACTGGCAATCGGCGTACAGCCTCCTGCGAGAAAGTCAAGCCGATTCCACCGTGTTTGTGGAAGGCATTCCTGACGAAGACGACTGGATCGTGTCTGACCCCAGTCACACCATCTGGTCATCTTCGACGACATGTTAGGAGAAGACGAAGAAGAAATTAAACTGTGGTTTACGCGCAAAGGGCATCATCGTAATGCCAATGTCATTTGCATCATTCAAAATTTGCTACAACAAAGTAAAGCCCATCGCTTCATTAGTCTCAATGCTCATTACGTGGTCTTGTTTAAAATCCCTAGAGATAAATCACAAGTGCAAGTGTTAGCCAAATAATTATGAACTCCTTGGTTGACACATGCGTACGACGATGCCACTCAAACCCCACACGCCTATTTACTTGTGGATTTAAAACCCACCACCCCCGATTATTTGCGATTTGGTTCCCATCTGTTTCACCACTGGTGCCAAGACGGAGGACCTGTCGCGTACACGTCCCCGTCGACTTAAAAAAAAAATATCTATTAAAACCTCGGACACGTTTTCTCTGTCTCACACAGCGTCAACATGATGTCCCTTCAGTTTAATATTCCCGTTAAATTGATTCGTGCCGCTGTACGGCATCAGTTGCGAAAACAAATCCACAAATACGTGCTCGTGTCGTAGAAGCCAGTCTCAGAGAAGTCATACGATGGTTTACGGTGACAGCACGTCAATTAATGCAAAGGAATCATTCACGCTCCACATCAAACCAAACACTTTTTTGAGAGAAAAAAAGTAGCCTTGACGCAAATGGCAGATCTCTGCATCGACTCTCAAACCAAAAAGCAAATGATTTTGAAACCTGGAGGTAGCGGTTCTCTAGGAGGTGTCATCATTCACTCCCTCTTAAAATGGGATCATAATGCCCCCAAAGTCATCCCCAAGAAAAAACCCACTCCCCGACGCAAAAGAACCCAGAAGAAAAAAAACAGTGATGTGAAGACCAGTTATCAGCCTAAGAAAAAGAAAAGTCCCCAGAAAAGACCACAGAAAACAGCTTCTACCAGCAAGAAAGGCACTACAGTCCGGATGCAGCCTTACATTCCACGACCTGCAGCGACGGTAACCGCGGTAACCACGTCGACAGTAGACCCAGGTTCTTCCACTTCTCCGTTTCTCTTGATGCCAGGCAAACCCAATTAGACATCCGTTCTTCCCCATTTGACGAAAAAATGGAAACCCATGTCTCCAGGAACGTCTCCTTCAGCGGTGACACCCTCCATCTATTTAGCTGATGCGGCAGCTGCTACAAAGTACCTGCCCCCAAAATCAAAGTCCAAGAGAGATCTGGCATGTTACAGAGTTTACTGGATTTAGATTTATCCAAACTGTCCCGATTTAGTCCGTTGCAAACCCCTCCGTGACGCCTGATGTCTATGATCAAGTTGATACGACGCAGAGACAATTGCGGCGACGCATTCCACTATATAAAAGACCTTGGGCAAACGATGGATATCGGTGTTTTTGTGCTCCTGAACGCCAAGAGATGTCCTCTAAAAGAAGTGCACACCACCATCGTCGTTCGCCTGTCCAAAAAAGAAAAGGAAAAGAAAAGGACAGTCTAGTCATTTGACCCTGCATCCGATAAAACGCTTAGCCAGGCACAGACGTCTACTCCCAAAAAGACCCCATTGTCCAAAGAAAAAGTGGAGCAACCAAAGGGGAGGATTGCTTGGCGATAAAGGAAAAAAGGTCAAAGATGAAAAGGATCAAGAAGATAAAAGGTACCACTGGGCTGAAGAGATCTCAGACGTGACCTTTGGATTCTGATGGAAGGACGCAAGCTGGCTTTAGTACCTTACAAACGATGGTTGGAATTCAATCGTTATCAAGAACAACGGAAACCGCATTTACCTCCTAATACTCATTTGACCGAGATGTCCCAGTTACAGCACGAATTGGAATCGGTGTTGGATCGCAGCGATTTTTCAGAAACGGAAAAAACGAAATGGTACGGTCAAGTATTCCAACGGCTTCAACTCTTTCACCAGAAAGCTTTAGACGAAACTGCTCCACCGATTCTAAAAGATTTTTAAGACCCTGATGATAGTCCATCACACTACTGCCATCACCACCCCCAGTGACCAAGACAGAAAAAGGAGAAGAAGAGTTTCAAACAACACCAGACAATGTACGCACGTTAACACCACAAACATCCAGAATTGGTTGGATTAAAACGATGATGGCAACCCCTTCTTCCTCAAAAGAGAAAAGGAAGGTCAAGACAAAAGTTAAACTAGAACCGACTACCCCTGTTCAGACATCCTCCTCGTCCTCGACACCTATTTCTAGTCGAACACGCAAAGCATTACAATCCAAGAAATACCACACAAAGAAAAGAGTAGCATCAGTGAAGGGTGGGTGACTTATTAAAAAATTGTCCCAATGGAGAATGTGTTAGCCAGCATTTGCTACGATCCAGCAAATCCTGCAGGTTACAGAGCAGTTCAGAAATTGTATCGTGCTGCCAAAACCCGACTGAAAAGTATCCGTTTACCTCAAGTGCAATGACAGTTACAAGAACAAGTCACGCACACCTTACACAAACCCATTCGACGAAACGTGTCCAGAAATCGCACCAAAGTGGAGGGCACGGATCATCAATGGCAAGCCGATTTAACCGATGTCTCTCATTGGACCACCTACAATCGTGGCTACAAATATTTGTTTTGTGTCATCGACATCTTTTCCAAATTTACCTGGGTGGTGCCATTGACTTCCAAATCGAGCACTGAATTAGTTCGAGCCCTCAAACTGGTGTTCAAACAAAGTGGTCATCATCCTCATCGATGGCAAACCGACAAAGGCACCGAATTTGTGAACCAGGCTTTCCAAAAAGAATTAAAGAAACGAGACATCCATTTCTTCACCACCGAGAATCCAGAAACCAAAGCCAGCATCGTGGAACGTTTTGAACGCACCTTGAAAGAACGCATGTGGAAATATTTTACGCATCAACACACTCTCAAGTACATCGAGGTCTTACCGCACCTGATCCAAGCGTACAACCAATCTTACAATCGGAGCATCGGATGTGCCCCACAAGAAGTGACCCCCAGCAACGAAGCGACCTTCTTTGAGCGCCTGTTTGGTACGTCCCCAACTGTTATTGCCCCCAAGAAAGGTGAAGTGTTGTCAGCGGGAGATTGGGTGCGCATTGGTAAAACCAAACGCACTTCCGACAAAGGTTACTTACCCAACTGGACCACCGAATTGTTTCGTGTCACTGGACGAATGCGTGACCGTCATCCTGCCGTCTATAAATTGGAAGACATAAAAGGGGAAGTGTTAAAAGGAACGGTTTACTTGCCCCAGTTACAAAGTGCAACTAAAACGAAGACGAAATGAACGATATCGAAAGCATTCTCGATCGAAGAACCCGTAAATTGGGAAAACGACGTGTCAAATAAGTCAAAGTACGTTGGAAACGATAACCTCCTAGTTTTGACTCTTGGATCGTCTCCTCGCAAGTCATTGATTATAAAAAGAAGTGACCATCATGCCCTTCATCACAGCCTCAACCACCACAACAGTGACCACTCCTTCACCTAGTTCTTCTGTGCAAGATCTACAAAAGCAACCCTTGTGGGTGTGGTGTGGAGAACGTGTGCCTAAAACGCAAATCGTCTTTGTCTGCCAGATCTTTGTGGTGTATTGTGTCATCGGTGCTGCCATTGCCAGTTTGAGTTTGCAACAAGGAGACAAACAATTGTGGTTCATTTTACTGAGCAGTTGCATCGTTTACCTTCTCACCAATCCTTCCTTGAAAAACTCTAACGGTAACAATAGGAGCCTTGCGTCCAACGTCAGTCACCCTCCCAACAGTCACCATCAAAACAACAATAACAAGAATCCTCTTTTAATCCTCTTTTGGACACTCCTCTGGCTTCTAGTAACCGCTCGGACAGCAGAACTCAGGAATTATGAATAACCAATTTTACTTAACGTTACCCAGTGACAGTTCCATGGATGTGTTTCCCAAAAACACATTATGCCGTTTTACGGCCAAATTACCTCAGGCCAACCAATTGGATCATGAAGCCCATTGGGAAGTGCCTTTGGTCGAAATGATTCGCCATACACAAATCAAAAACATCATTGAAAAGAAAACATTTTTTGAGGTCGAAGTTCTGGACGACCAAATGCAAGACTACTTGCATAAAACGAAAATGTAGATACCTCTAATAAACAAAAGGTGTCCCCCAGTACTCCACGGTACATCTATCTATTGAGAATTCTGCATGGCTATTATTTTAGTGGTCAACGTCTGGTGAATACAATTGATACCAGGTTCAATGCAACGTTTGGCAAATCCTTGGTCAAAGTCAATCAAAGTGTCACCATCGAGTACCAGAAAGTGTCTCGTCGCCTACTGTTGAAATTTTCGAAAGACAAAGAATTGGCCATTAGATTTTATCGAGAATTGTTTGACATTTTGGGTGCAGACCTTAAGATGATCATAGTGCCACCCATTGCCAACAACTTGAATTTTGCGCAGTGTTTTCGTTCCCCTGTAGAGCTGAACCAAGGACTGAATTTGATTTTTGTGTACTCTGATGTGGTGGAGTACAACGTGGTGGGACACACTTCCGACCGTACCTGCGAGTCATTCTCTTCAAAGTGGATTCTGCCACGGCCGCTAAAGAGGAAGATGGAAATACATATCACGTTCACCGCGAATTTGTACATCCTCACTATTTTTACCCGTCAGTAAGTCTTATTTCGACAGTGTCAACATTACTATGAATGGAGATCTGTGACACATATTTCATTCACTAAAGGGAAAGTTACAGTGAAACTCCATTTTCGAAAACGATTCTCTAAAGACTTATAAATCATATATTATGTGTACCGAGGTGTCGCTCGACAGCGAGGACATGGTTTAGGAGATTTGCTGAAATCGGCGTTTCTTTCGGTGGCCCCGGTTTTGAAACCGATCGTGAAACGAGAATTGGAATCCTTGAAAGATGCTGTTTTGACGCAAGGCAAAAAATTTCTCCAAAATGTCATCATTGACAATCAAAACCCCAAAGAAGCTTTCTTGAGAACAGGAAAAAAATATCTTACTTCAAACTGGCAGACATTTTGGGCCGACGAGAAACTCCTTTAAATGCCCTGGACTCTGCCGAGTCAGGTATTCCATCTTCCCTGGCGCCACGGCAAGGACAAGGCAGAGAGAGAGAGACGACGAAGACACCCCTCCAGAGGACTTCACATCACCAGAGCTAGAAAGACCAAGAAAAGAAGAACCGTCTGGGAATGAGACGTTTTTTATTATCAAAATCGCAGAGAGAGAAAAAAATGCGCATGTTCCAAGTCGGAACTGGATCTGTTTACCATGCCACCCACCATGATGACTATGCAAGAATCCCAATGGGTAGGATTTCATCCAGTCTCTTCTTTGACGGATTCAGCTCCCATCGAATTTTAAATCAAAGGACAGCCTGAAGATTACATCGATTTGAATAGCAATTATCTGACAGTCAAAGTGATCAAAACCGACGACACCGTTTCGGGAGCCGATGCTAGAGTATACTTGTTCAGCGAAGTGGATTTGTACTTGAATAACAAACTAGCCAGCAGTAAGCATGGATACTTACCCTTACCGAGCATACCTGGAAAATCTCTTGACGTATTGAAAAGAAGCCAAGAACACTCATCTGGATGCTTGCGTAGTTTGGAAACCTGACACAGCAGGCGAGGCCAAGTTGAAAGACACATCCCTGACACCAGATGACGATCCTCACAATGTGGGTTTTAACAACCGTCGGAAAAAAAATCCTGCAAGGACGTAGTTTAGAACTGATGGATCGTTTGTATTTGGACATGTGGTTAGAAGAGAAGCATTTGCTGAACAGAGTGGACATCCGCTTGAGACTGAATCTAAACAGTACCGCTTTCCATTTGATGGCCCATGCCAACGAGTATAAAACCATCATCCAAGAAGCCAGACTCTACGTGCGATGCGTGGAAGTGTTACGTAAAGTGAAAAACGACATCAGTCACACTTGGAGCAGAACGACCGCCAAGTATCCGTTACGACGCGTGGAAGTGAAAACTTTCACCATTGCCACTGAACTCCGATCCAAGATCGAAGATCATCTATCCCAAGGACAGTTACCCGAACTTTTAATCGTTGGTATCGTCAGCAATGCAGCCTTCAACTGACTCGCCACTTCCAATCCTTTCGAGTTTAAGCACTAGAGTGTCCAAGATCGAAGTCATTCGCGATGGCAAGTCCTTGCGTACCAGACCCTCCGAACCAAATTTTGAAGATACCAAGAAGAATTACTTGAGATCGTTCTTGTCCCTGTACGAAGCCACTGGACAACTAGGGCCCGACACCAGCCATGGCATTTCGTACGACGATTATGCAGGAGGTTACGCTTTGTGGGCTTTTAATTTCACTCCTGACCAAGGCAGCGACGAGGGACATTTCCACTCTATAAATCCAGCCAGATTCGTGTGGAACTTCAATTTGCAGAAGCTCTAACCCAGACCGTGAACGTCATCTTGTATGCCGAATGTGATAATGGAAGACTCTTAATCCTCTTTGAATGGTAGAGAATCTTTAGAAATGGAATGGGATGATATCGTGGAAGCAGAACCATCCACCAAAAACGACAAAGACGAAAAGGACATGGTGATGTCGAAATGGCCAGAACAAAAACAACATTTAGTCTACTGTTTTGCCAAACATCTGGCGGAAACCATTACAGGGTTGACCAAGATAGATTGCTATGGATGTCAAAACGATCATCCTAGTCAAATTCAACACGATAAATGTCTGATGATAAGTCAAGAAGAAAAATTGGACGAGTATCTGGAGGACGATTGGGGTCTCATCTCGGAAGAAGCAGTGTTGCATCAGTGTAATAAAGACTTGCGTGATCATTCTTGCCCTCCATTGACTGCTCTAGAGATCCATCGCATTAAATCTCTCTTGGCTCAGAGTACGGAGACAAAGCGAAGAGACGATTACGTGACAATGATTTTCAAGCAAAATGTCAGGATTGAATTGAAGACTTATCATTACCTGTGAAAGAAGAAAACTAACAAAACAAAATGGATATCTGGGAACTTTATTACCGTTTGAAAAACAGTTCATACACTGCTTCTTGGAATCATGTCGTGTGCGCAAAAGATGAACTTCCTCATCGCAAACCTAAAGACCATCAAGCTTATGTCATCAACACAGACGACAGTCATCTCCCAGGAACCCACTGGGTAGCCGTCTACTGTCCCCACGATGCCTATATGGAGTATTTTGTTTCGTATGGATTACCGCCTTTGGAAGATAACATCATCGACTTTATGAGTAGAAATGCCCAGACAACTCGTTTCAATAATGTGAAATTACAAGGCACAGATTCCATGGTGTGTGGACAATATTGTGTGTATTTTCTTCATCAACGCAGTCTTGCATATCCGTTAGAACATTTAGTGACTTATTTTGATCGTGACTCTTCTAGAAACGATGAAAAAGTAGATCGATGGTTTTGTAACCATTATGGATATTTCTTGTCTTTAGCTAGGAAACGTGGTGTACATCAAAGGCCAAATGACCTCCATCAGTGGAAGTCTAACTTGACTTCACAATGTTGTCACCCTTGTCAAAAATATGTTATTTGATGTTATATGAATTGTTATATTATGAGTTGGTTAATTGTTGGTTGAATAAAAATGTTACCTTTTAAAAAAAAGTGTTGATGGCTTGTTTTCAGACATTTTTTATCATTATACATGCTCTTTGACTTCTGCCTATCCCTCACCATGAGATAAGTTATATAGCGTTCCTACCCTCAAACAAAATCGTAGGGATGTTTTCTATTGCGTCCGCACTTGAGCCCTATAAAGGGGGACAGTCTCCAGTCTGACAATCATATTCATTTACATTCATTCAGGCAAGAGACATCGAAAGAGCAACATCGGAGCGCTAGCAGCTGTTCGTCGATAAGGGTGGAGGAGGGCGGGAAAAATCTTGTGCACGTGCAACCTACAGAACAAAGAAAATGGCCTATGCAGTGCAGCAGCCCGATAGGCAACCTACCGACCAACCCGTCGACAATTTCCTTCGGCATAACATCTACGAAGACGATAAAATGTCAGCTGGTGTCTTCAGCTTAGCAGATAGGGAGCTAGTGAAGGGACACCATAGGGAGTTTTATGTGAGGCTAATGAGCGAAGCTGCTGCCGGAGACGAAATGGAAAAGCCAGCCTGTTGCCACCATATTAACAGATATGGAGTCACACACAGGCGTCCCGCTGCCCACACTCCGAAGTTTCCAGAGAGGGCGACCTCAAATCTGTAATGGTGCCGGCGGACGAGAGGATGCTGCCCATACCCCGGAGAGCTCCCGAAATGGACACGGAATTAAAAAGACCGAGCAACCATTCAATTGCCTGAAAGAGTTTTACGGTTTTCTATTTGGCTCGAAAACCGTTTTTGATTATATCTCTATGGTGTAGCACAAATTTGATCCTTTTGTTACCACCATCAAAATTTACACTTAGTTTTTAATATGCGTGATACAAAAATACACTAGTCATTTTGACTTAGCTGATTGGCATATTTCAGAAATATTTATGTACACTTTGTACACTAAATTCCAACTTCGAATGAAATCATAATGAAATTTAGTAACTTGTTTAATTTGGTTAATTGCACAGGTGGCTTACACATTATTGGATTATTTTATATGTCCATTAGTATAACTGGACTGAATTTGAAATAAGTACGGACGGGCGATTTGAAGCGTACACGACATCCATGGCATCTTATCGCACCGGCTGCCGAGGCACTTTTCCTCCCTTCCTCACTCGGACGCTCGTACAAGGACGGAGATGTGGAACGATTTCCACCCGTCTAAACACCAGGTGCCCCGATGAGACGTCATAGTCACCAACCAATCACGACTGACGTCTCATACAGCTCCGATTTACACCTGGTAATGCTGTAGTTCGGACTGCACGCTAAAATTTTCTTGAGTGCGTGTTGGGTCTATTCCCACTCAAGATGGCCTCAGAGCGCTAGCTGGTGCTGTGGCGGAGTGGCATGTGGGTGCATGGTATTACATGCACCATGGGCGGACTGGAGACCCTACGGGATGAAGAAAACAGGTCCGGTTGTTCCTGCATTCCAACGAGTCTCCTCTGTTACTGAGGAGTGTACTGTTGAGGTTAAAAGTTAAGCACTTTACCCTTCAGTATTCAAGTCAATTCACCAGCTGACGTATTCAATCAGGTCGTTTGGGACTTAGTTGACCCACGACCTGATGGCCAATTTATCAGCTCTCCTTGAGAGCATTAAGGCCTGGGGGATGAGGCTCGGTTTCCTTCCCCCAGGATAATTTAACAGTCTGCTATGCAGACATTAACCAGTGGCGCATGCCCATTGCGGGCGAAAGCCACTTCAATTCAAAATCAATCTCTCTCTCTCTCTCTCTCTCTCTCTCTCTCTCTCTCTCTCT